>JBBMKA010046760.1:0-20252 GCA_037833695.1 Sechiopsis laciniata
TCTCGACAAAGGTGCAACGGTTGAGGCTAACAAATGAGATGGTCTAAGGCTAAATATGATGTGCTATTACCAAGAAAGAAAAGGAAAATAGGCTCAAATTGGCAAACTAATGGAATAATATAAGGTAGGGAATTTTAAAAGCCAAAAAGTGGTTAATCCTAATTGGCCTAATCATATTAAAGCATGAATTCAAAAATAATGGTCTCAAAATGCATTCACAAGAAAGTTCTAGAATAAGCACACTAAGTTCGATCACTTAATAAGAAATAAATCGAGCAAAATATAATGAATTGCTTATAGGGTCAAATTCTCACTAGAATGGGTAATTTGCATTAAGTCTCGCACATTTTTCAATCAATAAATCAAAGAGATACTATCATAAAAATTTAAGGAAAACTCTAATCATCTCATCTCTATCATGTCACAAAATTTAAACTAATGATGCATTCCTAACATAGGAGACATTCAAAGACATCAAGAAAAAAATCAAGGTTTCGAAAGAAAAATAAACATGTATGATCTAAACATGGCAAAAAATAACTAATTCGAGTTCAGATGCCTCATGGACTTCAACATTAAGCGCAAATTCATAACATACCACCCCCAACCTAAATCTCTACATGCTTTTAACATATACATTCTCAAAGCAAGAATAAAAGAGAACAAAAAAACTCTCTGAAATTTGAAACTTGAGGTTGTGGTGGGTGTCGTCAATCAAGAATGATGTGTTTTCTTATCTTCAGATTATTTTATTTCCTACAAAATTGAAAAGCTACAATATATATATATATATAATAAAAAGAGAAAATTTAAAAAAAAAATGAAAGCAAGTAAATTTAAATGGTTGGCTGCCTCTGGGAAGTGCAAATTTTTATATTCGATTGCTCGACTTTTGTGGTACGTGCTAGGGCACATAGAAATTCTTCCACTTCTTAGGCCCTTTCTCTCTCGAGTCAATGAAGCCTCTTGCACTCAGCAGAATCTTCAACATCTGGTAGGCTCTAGAAGTGTAGGTCTTTTTGTATTTTATAATGGACTCTAAAAATGAAAAATTAAAACAAGAAAAAGAAAAAGAAGCAGGCTCTAACTTTGACTCATGAGACGAAAAAGAGAAATCACAAAGTGAAGAGGAATAAAAAGATAGAACAGACGCAGAACTTTCGACCTCCAACTTTATCACTTGATTATCCTCTTTTAATTCAAGGTCAACTGCTTCTACCTCACTTACCTGTTCTTCACATGGCTCGAAATTTTCAAACTCGTCACCATTAGTATATTTTACCTCAAAACTTATTTTACTTCACTGGTATCAAGAAATTGTTGCTCTTGTAAACTCTTAAATTTTTTCACTAAATTGAATAATTGAGCAATCTGGTCGCTTAAATTCTCCATGCTACCTCTGGTTTCTTGTTGAAATTGAAGCTGATTTTGCATTTGAAATCGAAGCTAATTTTCCAATTGAAATTGATGATTTTCTTGTTGAAATTGTAGATTATTCTGTTGCATTTGAAGATTATTGTTAGCTAAAGTCTTAAACATATCTTCTAAAGATATACCTGAATTTGAAGTCTGAGTTTCTATTGGAGCTTGAGATGGTCTACTAAAGTCCTCAAAATAATGACTTTGTTGTTCTCCTTTACTTCATAGCTAAAATAAAATTGATCTCTTTGTCCATGGTTGTAATGATAAGTCTAATAGAAATTGTGATGCTTTTCCTGGCCTTTATAAAAAGGTTTCCACTCAGGACCGTGAGAATCATAATGCATATAAGACTGGCCATGATATTTATTGGTATAAGAATATGACATATGATCTTGTGGTGCTTGCCTATACTCCAATTAAGAAAGAATAAATTTTATATTTGAAAGTTGTGAATTCTTACCTCATTTTTCCTTAGGATATCTTCTCGAAAATATGAAAAATTGTTAGCCATTAAAATAAACAGGCTAAGACTCTAAAAAGAGAAAAAAAAATAAAACAAAACAAAAACAAAAACAAAACAAGAAAATAATAATACGAAAATAAAAATGAAGAAATCAAATTATTGACAGCTCCCTAGTAACAACACCAATTTGACAAGACCTTGTCGAGGGATCTATCAAATATATTTATAAATTTCAATCTAAAGTTAAATATTTGTAGTAATTAACAGCAGACCGAGTCGAACCACAAGGAACCGAATAATTCAATTTCTATATTTTTAATTTTCTTATTTGACACGAACTTTTGGGGGGGGGGGATTTGGGAGAATGAAAATAAAATAACTAAAATAATAAAAGTAAAGGATAGAGATTAAACCCTGGGCACCGAATCGAGGTAAACACAAGTAACAATGATACTTTCGATCATAGACGACATAATGAAATCAATTATCCGACAATTTCTACCTAATCGACTTTATTGAAAAGCCAGCAAAGCCCCTAAGTAACCTTAGGTCATATAATTCACAATTAACTCGATTAGCTGGGCACAATAGCGTTCCATACGTCGG
Organism: Sechiopsis laciniata; assembly: GCA_037833695.1. Classification (NCBI taxonomy): domain Eukaryota; kingdom Viridiplantae; phylum Streptophyta; class Magnoliopsida; order Cucurbitales; family Cucurbitaceae; genus Sechiopsis; species Sechiopsis laciniata. The sequence goes on from JBBMKA010046760.1 coordinate 2,492, forward strand.
GTTAATTAGTCTAATTAGTTCTAATTAGTTGGGCACGATAGCGTTCAATACTAACGTAACTAACCGCTTTAAGTTCTATGGATTGATTAAGATAAATTAATTAAACTAGGCGTGCACTCCTAATTTGACTAATTCATTCTCTTGATTCTTAGGTCCTAACATGAAAACTACATAAATGAAGAGGAAAACTCTACTTCTATGCATACACGCGACAACCCTATTATTAGCTAAATCTAACGGTTGTACATTCAATTGAAAGCAATAGGTTGTCGAGCTATCAACAAAAGAACATATGATATGAATATGAGCAAAAATCTAAAGATAGAACTGTAAGGACCCGACCTAAAAATGGTCCTAAACCTAGTCCTTACTTAGCATGCATAAAAGATAATAAAATTCATTAAATGCTTAAGACTTGCATAAAACATTTATTGAAATTCCACGGAACCTGTTTACAAACATTTAAAATAATCCCTGTTCAAAACATTAAAAGCAACCCCGGCCAGGGTATAGTTTGAAATAACAAATACAAAACATCCAAATAACACCATCAGGTTCCACATGCAAGTCCTATGGACTCCATCTCCGTCTACATGCTGAATCAAATAAATAAAATAAAATAAAACAAAAACAGAGTGCCAGCGGCTCCCATGATCATACAGCTCCCTCTGCTAGCCGTTCTGGTGCTGTCTCAAGCTACCTGGTGGAAAAACCACAGAAAATAAGGGTGAGTACAAAGGCACTCAGTAAGAATCCCCAACCGGGTACAGTACGGAACAACACATCATCTAGCATCCAAGTATACAAGCAAACAGTTACCAACACAGAACCCTGGAACAGGATGTCCATACAACTCCTGGGTCATCGAAAGTTTCTAACTTCCGGCCAAGTGATCAGCCTAATAACTGATCCTGAACAGATATCCTCGAGGGTCTCATACCCTCAGCCTACTGACCAACTCAAAAGATGATCCCAAAATAGATATCCTCAAAGGTCTCTTACCTTCGGCCTAAGTGACCGCTCAACAGTTGGTCTTTGAACATCCAGAAGAGTACCCGGTGTTTGGCTCTAGACTCGAAAAGAAAGTGGTGTACTCACGAACATTAGCCCGAGGGAGAGACCTCTCCGCCCGGTGCCTAACATGTGTGTGTGCACACCACATGTTGCTGCAAACTGTGTAAATATGGGGGCTTAGGGACATACTACACTAGTCTAGGTACGCATGCCTAAAGACTCAGAAGCGGTGTCACTGATCTACAGTAGTACGAGACCCTCGGCACTCGACTGTAGCAGCCTGAATGCCACCGATGCCTGAAGCTAAAAGCCGGCCAAGGCAGGCTTACACTGTTGGCAGGGTTTCGCTCTAGCAGGCTACAGACTAGGCTTATGCCGGTGTGGTAGCTACTCCACACCCTACTACCGGGGGTAAGAAATGTGTCCTCACAGCCCGACCGGTGGGGACATATACGCTGGTCCACTTTCAGCCTCTAGATGATGACAACCTAATAAGTTCTATCTAAGATTTACAACACTGTTTCTTAACAATCAAACATGTTCATCAACATATATACCCTAGCATAGTACTACGAGCTTAAAAGCAGGAATACCAAGCATGCTGGAAGAATAATCCTAGCATGGCACTAACATGTGAAAGCAAAAGCAAACATGCTAGCAGAAACAGGTCATCACAAAAGTTCCTATCCACTAAACATGCTCGTAATAGTAAAAATAGCAAACAAGAATGCAATCAGAGAAGTCTCGTAGGGTCCACACAACCCCTGCAAGAAATCCTTACCTGGTACAAGCAGAAATACAAACAGATAAAATGCTCCTTGAGCTGCAGATCCAACAAACCTAACAAATAATAAATAAAAACACGAATTAAATACTACTCGAACAGCTGTACCAACTAATTAACCAACACATGCTCGGGAAGAAATTACCCTAAGCTGAGAAGGGAGGTCTCGGCAGCTGTCCTCGGTAAGGACAATCTCGGTAAAGGCACGGTCGAGGGCAAAATTGCAATGCTCGCGGCAGCGAGGAATGAGCGTGGCACGGCAACGGCTTGGCTGCTGGTATGCCGCGGGATGCAAGCGGCTGTGACAGGCGAAGGCGAGCGGCAGCGAGCGGGCTGTGCAGCCAAGTCACGGGCGAGGGTGATCGCGGCTGTGCTGTCGCTGGGCTACGTCTGGCTCGAGACTAGGGCGAGCGGCCTTGCAGGCGTGAACGGGACGACGTGAGGGCGAGCAGGCTACGAAGGCGTGCGGTTCGCTGGGGCGAACGTGACGGTGACGCTAGGGATCTCAGAACGGGATCACGAGGAAGATGCTACGTGGCTGGGCTTGCAATTGAAAGGGCTACTGGCGCTCGACGAACGAGGCTAAACGGTGAAGGATCTCAGTAGAATAAAAGCTTCGGCGATGGGGCTTGGTGATGGTGCTGATCAGCGAAGGAGATTGGAAGAAGAAGAATGAGTGTAGGTCTCGGCAAGTTGAGAGAAGAAGGGAAGAAGAAAATGCGTGAATTGGAGGAAAAGGAAGAATGCGACTTCTTTTAGGTATTTAATCTCTCAAAAAAATAAGAAGGGCTCCACGGGATTGGGACACGTGTCCTCGAGGGGTTCTGGCTTCGAATCCTGGCGAAGACACCTTTTTCTTTCTTTTTACCTTTTTAAGCAAAAGAGTCTCCAACTCCTCAAACAGCAACACTAACTCCGAAAACCTGAAACCGAAGGAAAACCCAAACTCAGCAATTAAGAGAAAGGTCTCGAAACTCTGGATAATTACGAGACTACCCCTGAATGTAAAATTACCAAAATGCCCCCTAGAGGCTCAAATTACCCTAATGGCCCAACCGAACAACCCAATCAACGAACAAACATACCTAGGGAACCGGAATAAAAAATTTGCCCATTACAAGAATATGCTGAAAAATTCTGGAAAATTATAAAGATCTCACAAAAATAACATTGTACCGTGTTTACAACTCGAAACAGTGTCGAGAGTCTAGCCAATCATCAAAACAATGAAACCTAAACACCAAAATCTAATGAAATGGTAGAAAACTAGAGGAAGAGATGAAAAAGTAGCAAAAGATGGAGCTCAAATTCGAGCTCTCTTGCTCCCAATAACCTAAAAATAAGAAAAGTGGGTCTTTTATAATGCTCTCGCGCGCGGCTCGCAGTTAACCCTAGGCAGCTGCACAATATTTTTGTTTTTGTAACATCCTTTTGCTCAGGTGTCTGATTGGCCTTCGGTTTGTTGCATTGGAACCGTATTTCGATGTATATTCTTTAGACATCCTATTTGTTAAATTTTCTTTAAAATATGAATTTATTAAATATGAAAACATCCAAACTAACAAGAAATAAACACATAAAAGTGGGCCAAATTTGGTCCGATCAGCGACCATGCGTATGAGCTTTGTAGCAAAAATTCAGTGATTGCTCTCAAATAGAGTATATTTTAGGCTGCAATAGTTTGCATTATTCTTAGGATTAAGTGAATAATTGAGCGTTAGTAGGAAATTGCGAATACAAACTATGAAAATCAACAGGCATTCATAATGTAGCATCTTAAATGTTGTTTGCAGATTACATGTGAATATTATACGATTTTGCACTAAAAGATTATCTAATGTAGGGAATACTGAACACTTATGCTGGAGGGACAAAGCAATGTGAATGACGACGCACACAGAAGACTCACGCATTCACGAGGCTGTCGCGTTCGAAGAATCACACCAATAAGAAAATAACAGAGAATTAATCAAGTAATTAAATTGGTGTCAATCAAATAAATTCCAATAGAAATTAAGAGATCCTACATTAATGAGGATTTTCCAACTCATCACCTAGTCTTGTTGACCAAGTAAATCAACTCTATAAAATTACAAGAAGGAAGACGCGGTTAGGTAAGCTGGTAGGATGGCCAGAAGCCAATCTATGAAAAAAGCAACTGGTGGTGTTCGTAGGAATCGATGACAAGGGGACTGCACATTTCACAACCGAGCCAATTCTATTTTTATTGTTTTTCTTAGGAGTAATTGCAGCTTTTTGAACATTTAGTAGTCGTAATAAAATCGTCTGATTTAAACTTCTTACTTGTTGTTATGAAAATAACAATCAACAATCGATACGAAGATATGAAAATGCGAGAGAAGAAAAATAAAAACACATACGGATTTACGTGGTTCACTAACGTAGTGTTAGCTAGTTCACGGGCAGAGTGGGGGTAGAGTTTTATTAAGGAGAAACGAATTACAGAGATTACAGAATGAATGTCATAATACGGCTAGGGTTTAATTTGAGTTTATATATGCACTCTCATTAAACTCTATTACAGAATGCGTTAAAAGTAGAATGGAATGCGGACGTAGACGCGTGCATTACAGTGAGACCACTGATTACGAATTGCAAGGAATTAGCGCATTCAAGGCATAATGCAATACTTGTGTTTATTGCTATGCTGCGTTATAGGAGTCTTGAATGAATAGTCCCAATAGAAGCATGTTAAGAGCGTAGGTTAGAGAGTTTTACACTATTGGATTTACTATTTTATACATATGCGTCGATTAGCTACCCACGTATAGAACTTGTGGTGAGTTTGAAAGAAGGAACCGCATGATGACCCAGTATGCTAAAACAGGTTGAAGGCAAGTCTTTGCATCATTTAGGGAGTTAGGAATAACATCACTATTGCTTGCGTCTCCCCGAGTTAAGTACGGAGTTCGTAGTGGAAGTTGGTTCTGCCGTAAATAACTAGTTCCACGCTCTTAATATTTTCTACAAGTGTCTATTTGTCACTACTTATTACATTCATATTTATTATTGTTAGCATCGACATCATTTTATTATTAGCATCAAGAACTAAAACAACAACCATCTTCAACTCATGCAATTACTTTTCTGCACAACTCTCGCCTGATCAATATTAATTCTAGACATCAATCTCTGTGTGTATACTTGTGCGTAAGCGATTTCGAGGCATACTTAGCTATAAGTTTGACTCTGAATTAATTACTGTACGAATATTTTAGCACACGGATCGCTAGTCAAGTTTTTAGCGCCATTGCTGGGGATTGATTATTTAGAATTTATTTTATTAGGTAGAGAGTAGTTTTTATTGCTAAAATGGTTGAATACTTGTATTTCAGGGTACCTAGATTCAAGCAATACAACTAATAAGGAAAGAAGTCCCAATCACAATACAACAAGCACGAGCATCAAAGATGGCATATAATCACTTTGCAAATTAATAATGGAGCAACACTGTACACCGCAGCACACACATTTTATTCAGCTACAAAGCTATGCAGGAGAGACATACACAACCAACTTCTTATTCAACCCATCCTAACTGGAAACAGCAGTTGCAGTTTGGGGGGAAGTCATAGCAGTTTCTTTCAGCACCAATCCGATCTACAAGGATCACAACAACATGAGCTATACATGGGAAGCTAGGAGTCATGAACCTAGGGGACCATTGTATAATCATGAGCAGTTTCCTGAGGACATAACCATAGAAGAAGAAGAGTAGCTACGACAAAGGAAATGGATGAGGGACAATGGTATAGTACTAGAACCTCATCAGCCCAATCATGAGCACAAACCATCTCTAAAAGCAAACACAGAGAAAAGCAAAGCCTATAATACCAACAAAGAAGAGATAATTTTGAGGGTTGTCGTACTTAATGCGGTGTTCGCCATGGAATTTTTTGATGATCTTGAACTTTCATGGGAAGATTTCCAGCTAGCCATGTTAAAACGAGAAGAAGAGGCTAAAGCTCTAATGCATGCAGAAGAAGTAAAGAAAGAACAAAGGAGACTTTTTCAGCAACATGAGGAAGCTTGGGCAAAGGTCGCCGCCCTAGAAGCTGAGATTAAGGCAAAAGAAGAGGACATATTACAAAAGATGAGATATTAGTAGTAGGAGGAGGCCTGGGTAAAGTTTGTCGCCCTAGAAGCTGAAGCCATGAAAGAAGTTGTGACAACAAAAGAAAGATCCAAAGTTAACACTGAGCAAAACACAAGTGATGAAATCTACAGTGAGGGTGAATATCTTTAACAATTCAACATAGTGAGTAATGAACCTATAGAGCCAAGTATCAGGATTCAGTATCAAACCGATAGGAGAGACACAGAATCAACCATGCACAGGAAAATAATGTTAGTGCGCAAAGCTACGGGTTACTAGCAATGGTACATGTAGTTTTTACGCTACCAGAACCGCAACCATCACAGGAATTGATTAGTAAAAAAAGCGACACTTGGGTAATTCAACTGAACTATAAATCGATACATCAGATCCTATCAATGCTGATAAGTGTAGGACAACCGCGCATCAAGGCGCATTATGAAGAAATGTAGGAGAAAACTATCAAATATGGCATAGTTCCTAAAATATATAAATGGCCAAAGTAAGGACAACTATACTAGATGGAATTAGCACAAGGTTCCACCCAGATTATACTCAGAAGCATTCTTGGAATACGAAAATCCGGTATTTCTGACTTTGTGCACAATTTTACAGCAATTTTTAGAATAAGGAAGTATTTTCCATATATACAATTTTTCTCATATTAATATTATTTCCTTGCAACTTAAATTTTGTTAGTTTTAGAATGAATCGATTCGATTTTGGAAAATATTGTTGCAGAATTAAAATTTTCCTTTTTGTGATTATCCCTTTCCTTGCACATGGATTTCCAAAATCTTTCAAAAGCTTATATAAACCCTGTGAGAGGAAGGATCGATCACAACATTCTCACATTACACCTCAAGAAACCAAAACTTTGCTACCAATACTCAAAACCAATGGCCTCAAAGAGCATAGCAGCCAGTACGAGCAAGGCAATAGAGGATGCTGACGATGTACATGTAATGGTTCCAGAAGCAAACCTTTATGCATCGCTAGCAACGAAGAGATTCTGGCAGGATAGAGGATGGCCTGCAGGATGTATTCCAAATGCAGCAGAGTTAGGATAGGCGAGTTAGGCTGGAGTAGCCTGGCAATGCCTAACTTGGATGCAAGGCTAGATTGGGTTCACGAGTTTTATGCAAACCTAAATAAGGAAAAGAAAATTTTCTAGCGAGCAGAAGGATATGTGATAGACTGTGGATTTTCAGACTTGAACGAAGTGTTCTGGCTTCCTGACAACATGAAGTCGGAGTGTCAAAAACTTCTTAAGAAGCCAACTAAGAAGCAGTTGCAGGATTGCGCAAAAATAATTGAAATAGAAGGCGCCAAGTGGATGAATCAATGGTTGTTTCCAATGGACGGTGTTAAACCAGAATTTCAGGGCTGGATTATTTTAATAAAAAATGCAATTATCCCATCAACCAATGCCAAGATAGTTAGTAGAGAGCAAGCACTATTGCTTTACGCGATTATAATCGAAAAACAAATCAATCTAGGTAAGATCATGGAAGGAAAAATTCAGCGTTGGGCCTCGGCTAAACGCAAGAAGATGTTTTATGTGCTATCACTAAATTGTGTTTGTAGCAAGGTGTTCAACCACAAGCAACTGACAGAATCCTGAAGATATACACTAACCATATAGAGGAAGCTGTTAATCTGAGATGGAAAGAAGAAGGAAAGCAATTCGAAGCATTTTTTAGCCGAGGATAACTTGGTTAAGCAATTTGAGGCGTTGTTCACCAAATCGCAAGACTTTTGGGAATACGCGAATAAGAGAGATGAGATAATAGTAAAAGCAGCTGCAGCACTAACAGAGATAATAGTAAAAGCCGCTGCAGCAATAACAGAATACTCCGAATGGCCTAAATTTCCAAAACATATACTCAATTTGGAGCAAGGCAACCACAACGACAATGCAAAAACTTAGATGGAAGTCCCGCTCTCTTATTTTCTTTTAGTGCATTTATTTCTTTTCGCATGCATTTCATTTTTAGTCGCAATTTTAATCTAATAGGAACATGCATTTAGGTTGCAAATTTGTTCTATTTCCCTTTGAAAGCTTAAGATAGCATTATTATTACAAAAATGAGTTTAGTAGGAAATACACTTTCAATTAGAGAAATTCCTAAGTTCGTCTTGATCCAAACCTAGCATTAGAATAATCCTTATCATGAAAGACAGAAAGAACCAAAAATTCGCAAGGAAGTCTTAAAGCTTAAGATAGAGTACTGCAATCACAGTAATAGCAAAGTTTGGGGGAACTAAGCCTCACCTTCATTGGGACAATGAAGAATTTAAGTTTGGAGGTAAGGGCAACCCGAGGAGTGACTGTTGAAAAGAAAGAGAGATCGAAAGCAGCATTTTTTAAAAAAATCTTATAAAATAAAGATCAGCATATTCTAGACAAAATAAAAGACAAAAGAATGCGAATAAGCCTTAAAACTCCTTAAGTATTCCGCTGTCTATGGAAATCACAAACTTAAATTCTGCTGCTTAGGTGAATTGTTTTATGCTCAAACAAGACATCTTAAGAACTATGGAATTATAGACATGAGTGCAACCCGAAAGGAATAGGAAAAGAATAGCGAGGATCCTCGTAAGATATAAGGGCCTAGAAAGGCTTGATAGAATATGTTGGGCAAACTTAGACTAGAAGTGATTGGGTACAATAGATTGAGTGATGAGAAATAATTGCGATAAGGAACAATTTTTCGGTCATGGTAAGGAGGATTTTAAGGAAAAACCTAAATCTTTGGGAAAGTTTGAAAACTAAAAAGAGAAAGAAGTTTTATGCTAAGAAAATGATATGCGATAAGACCTGCTGATTTTATGCTCGAAAAGAGGAAAAGCTGATATACTTATTAGAATAAGCTAACTAGCAATTATGAATTACTTAGGACAAGCAATGATTTAAGTTTGAAGGTTTGATAGCTTTTAAATAGAACATATTTTAGGCTGCAATAATTTGCTTTATTCTTAGGATTAAGGGAAATAACTAAGCGTTGGTAGGAAATTGCGAATATAATCCATGAAAATCATCATGCATTCATAAAGTAACATCATAAGCGCAGTTCGTGGATTACGTGCGAATATTATACGATTTTGCACTAAAAAGGTTATTTAATGTATGGAATGCTGAATACTTATGTTGGAGGGACGAAGCAATGCGAACGGCGGCTCACAGAAGACTCACGCATTTACGAGGCGGTCGAGTTCGAAGAATCACACCAACAAGGAAATAATAGAGAATCAATCAAGCAATTAAATTGGTGTCAATCAAATAAATTCCAGCGAAAATCAAGAGATCCTGCATTAATGAGGATTTTCCAGCTCACCTAGGCTTGATGACCAAGTAAATCACTCTATAAAATTACAAGAAGGATGTTGAGGTTAGGTGAGCTGGTCGGATGGCTAGAAGCCAATCTATGCGAGAAGCAACTGGTGGTGTTAGTAGGAGCCGATGACAAGGGGACTACACACTTCACAACCAAGCCAATTCCATTTTTATTATTTTTCTTAGGAGTTGTTATAGCTTTTTGAACATTTAGTAGTCGTTATAAAATCGTCTCATTTAAACTTCTTACTTTTGTTTATTTCTATGCTGCGTTATAAGAGTCTTGAATGAATAGTCCCGAGTATAAGCATGTTAGGAGCATAGGTTAGAGAGTTTCACACTATTGTATTTACTATTTTATACATATGCGTCGATTAGCTACCCATGTATATAACTTGTGGTGAGTTTGGAAGAAGGAACCGCATGATGACCCAGTATACTACAATAGGTTGAAGGCAAGTCTTTGCATCATTTAGGGAGTTAGGAATAACCTCACTATTGCTCGCGTCGCTCCGAGTTAAGTACAGCGTTCGCAGCGGAAGCTGGTTCTGCCATAATTCATTAAGTGCGGAAGTACTTTTTAGTAGATGGAAGCGAGGAACTCAATAACTAGTTCCACGCTTTTAATATTTTCTACAAGTGTCTATTTGTCACAGCTCATTGCATTCATATTTATTACTATTAGCATCTGCATCATTTTGTTATTAACATCAAGAACAAAAATAACATCCATCTTCAACCCATGCATTTACTTTTCTGCACAACTCTCGCCTGATCAAAATTAATTCTAGACATCGATCTTTGTGGGATCGATAAAATTATATACTTATTTACTTACTGTATTCTGACCGTGTATACTTATGCGTAAGCGATTCCGAGGCATACTTAGTAATAAGTTTAACTCAGAATTAATTACTATACGAACATAGTAGCACCCGGATCGTCAGTCATCCAGCTTCCATAATGTATATCAGAAATGAAAATCATCGTAACCTTAGAACAATCCCTACTCGAATACATATAATCCAGAATGGAGTCAGCATTCAAATTATGATAACCAATGCTAACCAAGTTGGGGGGGGGGGGGCAAAAAGGCAATGCTAACCAAGTTGGGTAGCAACGATCGAGTCAACCACCTGGATTTTGGAACCCTGACAATCAAACAACAAGTATATTCCCAACGCAAAATATTCCAAGAACTTCGCATGACACAACATTGATGGACTATATGATAAAAATGATGTTGTGATTATGAATACTCAAACACTGGTGAAGGCCCAACAAGCAACTCTACGAATGTTAGAACTTCAGACAGGCTAGATCGCATCAGATCTTAAGAATAGACCGTTAGGACAACTGCTGTCAGATACGAAAAGTTCTCGATGGAACGACAAAGAGCAAATCCATGCGATTGAGTTAAGATGTGGGAAACCTCTGATGGAAAATGAGAAAATTAAGAGATATTAGGAAGCTTTAAGCATGAAAGATGCAACAACAGAACAGCAACCTGGAAAAATCAAAATTGCGAAGGACACAATCAAGGATTCAACGATGAAAAGTGAGGCGAGGGTTGTGTACAAACCACTCCCAATTTATCAACTGCCTCTAACTTTATCCTCAAAGATTAAGAAAAAGAAAAATGAAACACGTTTCGAAAAGTTTTAGGATATATTGAAGTACATACATATTAACATCCTCTTAGTGGATATATTTCAGCAAATGCAGAATTACATGAAGTTCCTTAAAGATGCTCTTAGCGAAAAGAGCAAGTTCGAGGAATTTAAGGTAGTGGCTCTAAACGAGGAGTGTAGTGCTATTATCCAGAATAAAATCCCAATTAAGGAAGTCGACCTTGGCAAATTCACTATTCCTTTAAAGATTGGCGATAACCATCTTGGACGATCACTCTGTGATTTAGGTACTAGCATCAACCTTATGCCCTTATCAATCTACAAGAAATTTGGGATAGGTGAAGCCAGACCTAAGACTGTTACGCTTCAATTAGCTGATAGGATAATTACTCATCCTATAGGGAAGATTGAGGATATCCTGGTACAAGTGAAAAGTTTATCTTCCCCGCATACTTCATCATTCTCGATTACAATGCAGATAAGGATGTTCTTACTATTTTGTAGAGACCATTTCCAAATACTGGTCGCACATTAGTCGATGTTTATGAAGGAACGATCATGCTGAGGATAAAAGATCAACAGAACGAATTCAATGAAGCAAGCTGACTCTGAAGAAGGTCTCAACGTTAGTCAAATAGAAGCACTATTTGAGGAAGCAGTCGAGGATGTGCATAAATTAAAAATATTAAACATTAGTGACGAGGACAAGGAAGAAAAAGCGTAAGGCAATGAGCTAGAAGATCATGTTGTAGAAGAAATTGCCCATTATGAGATGTTTGATGTCACAAGAAGAGCTAGCCCACCTCTGCGTCCCTCAATCGAAGAGCCTTCAATACTCGAACTAAAGCAGCTTCCTGAGCATGTGAAGTATGCTTACCTAGGAGTCAAGCAGACATTACCAGTTGTTATCTCTCTATAACTAACCCCAACTCATGAGTAACTACCCTTAGAGTTACTTAAGTAACATACCAAAGTGATCAGGTGGACTCTAGCAGACATAAAAGGCATAGTCATGCATTTTGTATCTGTAAAATTATTCTCGAGGAAGATGCCAAAAGATTAGTGGAACATCAAAGACGTCTAAACCCCACCATGAAGGAGATTATAAAATGGCTCGACGCTAGAGTGATTTATCCGATATCAGATAGTCAATGGGTTAGTCTGGTGCAATGCGTACCAAAGAAATGAGGTACAACCGTCATCCAAAATGAAAAGAACGAGTTAATTCCAATAAGGACTAGAACTAGATGGCGGGTATGTATGAACTGCTGTAAGCTAAATAAGGCAACTAAGAAGGACCATTTTCCTTTACCTTACATAGACCAAATGTTGGACCGCATTGTGGGAAAGGGGTATTATTGTTTCATGGATGGGTATTATGGCTATAATCAGATTACCATCGATTCAAAGGATCAAGAGAAAACAACATTCACTTGCCCTTACGGAATATTCGCATTCAAGAGAAATTCATTTGGGCTCTGCAATGCTCCAGCAACGTTTCAAAGGTATATGATGTCTATTTTTTCGGACATGATAGAAAATATCATGGAAGTCTTAATGGACGACTTCACAGTGTTCGGAGATAAGTTTTCCAAGTGCCTGAAAAACTTGAAGAAAATGTTATAGCACTGTGAGAAAACGCATCTCGTGCTAAATTGGAAAAAATTTCATTTCATGGTACGCGAAGGTATCATCCTTTGGCACAAAATCTCAAAGGCAGGAATGAAGGTTGTCCAAGCAAAAATTGAAACAATAGAAAATTTGGAACCCCCGAGAAATGTGAAAGGTGTGCATAGCTTTCTAGGACACGCTAGTTTTTATAGATGATTTATAAAGTATTTCTCAGAAATAGCAAAACCAATGTGCGAGCTCCTAGAGTTAGATCGCCCCTTTCATTTTGACCAAAGATGTTTTCAAGCCTTTAGGACTTTGAAGGAAGCTCTGATCTCATCACAAATAATGATCTCACCCAACTGGGAAAAGCTATTTGAGCTTATATGCGATGCCAGTGATTTAGCAATCAAAGTTATTCTAGGTCAAAAAGGAAAAAAGTTAATCCATCCCATCTATTACGCCAGCCAAATGCTCAACGACGCGTAACTCAATTACACTACTACAGAGAAGAAGCTGTTGGTTGTAATCTATGCTTTAGAGAAGTTCCGTTCCTACTTGGTTAGATTAAAAGTGATCGTGTTTATCGACCACGCAGCAATTAAGTATCTGATGAGCAAGGCAAACACAAAACCACGTTTGATCCGCTAGATTTTACTTCTTTAGGAATTTGACATAGAAATTAAGGATAAGAAGGGATGCAAGAACGTTGTTGTTGACTATCTATCTCGATTGGAGAATAAAGGAAATGATGCAACGATGATCAACATATTTGAAAGGTTCCCGAATGAGCAGTTATCCATGGTAGCTACAATGGAAAAGAATAATAATCCATGGTTTGCAGATATTACTAATTACTTGGCAAGCCATGTCATCCCCATAGACTTAACTAGAGCAAGCTAAGAGATTCTTTCATGAAACTTGGTTTTATTTTTGGGATGAGCCATATCTATGCAGACAATGTGCAGACGAAATCATTCGATGATACATTGAGGAGAAAGAGATAAATGCTATATTAGAGTCCTGCCATGCATCGTTTTATGACGGACACTTTGGTGGAATGCACACAACAGCCAAAATTCTCTAGTCAGGTTACTTCTAGCGGAGCATTTTTAAGATGCACATCATTACATAAGGACTTGCGATAAATGTCCAAGGAAAGGAAATATAGGAAAAAAGGATGAAATGCCATTAAAATCGATTCTAGAAGTCGAACTATTCGACATCTGGGTATCAATTTCATGGGACCATTTCCCCCTTCGCACGAAAATTTGTACATTTTAGTCGTGGTTGATTATATGTCCAAATGGGTTTAGGCGATTGCAACCCCTCTAAATGATGCAAAACTATCATAAAATTCCTTCACATAAATATTTTCACCAGATTTGGTATGCCGCGTGCGTTGATAAGTGATGAGGGAACACACTTCATAAACAAAACGAAGGCTCATGTGTTGCAAAAGTATAATATTGATCAGGTTGTCGAAGCCCACGAAAATAATGACTGACTCTTCTAAATCTAACTTGTAGAACTAGTGGAACCAAGTTGAATCCAAGGGACTATGAATTAAATTCTCAATGTTAACTGATAAATAAATTGGGGTTTTGATGTTTCGAACTAATAAACAAATGAAAATGAATTATACAGACACATATATGAAATAAAATCTAATTCAACGTTTGATTTAATCATACTGCAATCTCAATCATAGGCTATAAAAAAATAAATAAAATTTATTTAGTTCAAGAAATTAGTCTACCTATTTGGAAAAGCTGAAATAAGCAATTATTCTTCTAGTTTATTGACTCTGATCCAACATCAAACTCGAAACTTAATGTTTAATCGATTGGGCACGATAGTGTTTCATACCAATTAAACAAAAGCATTAAAAACAATGAGAAAGACTAAACCAAAATTTAACTAATCGAGATAGCTACAAATGAATTAATTTTGTTTAACTTTTTTCCTTAAGGTCTATTATGAAAGCTGTGTAATTTGGAACAACCATAATTACACACACATACAAGTCAACCTCTTACTACAATTTACAGTCATTTGGGATATTGCAAATATCACATAATCATGTATAGCACTAATAAATTGCTAATAAACTAAGTCATCAATTTAATTTACCAACAATCATTCATAGAATAAGAACAAGAAACAATTAATTCTTGAATTGAAACAAATTCTATTTGGTCCAAAACCTCAAAAAACTACAACTAAAATTAAAAACATCCTTGAATCAGAAATTGAAATTTAACTACACATAATGAAAAGGCAATAAAAATTGTTCATAGGATGAATCATAGAAAATAGAAAGGAATTGAAAATAAAACCTAATTTTGTTGGTAGATTCTTCACTACTGAACGCTTCAACCGAGAGGAAAATAAGAATTGAATTTTTTGTTCTTTTTTTTTCTATGCCTTCCCCTCTGCCTTTTTTATCCCCGACCTTCAAAAAGGTTGTTAAAAAAATCAATTCCATTCTCCACAATCCACGATCTTATCTCCACAATTCTAGGAAAAAAGAATTCGCCATTTAAAAAAAACTACTTGCCAACAAAAAGAAAATGAATTAAAAAACTTTTTTTTTGTTTTTATTTATTTACTATTTTAATTTTTTTTTTTTATAATTTATTAATTTAAACTAAAGCAGGCTTTTGCTCTAATTTCATCAAATTTTAATAATCTATCACCTAAATCAATTTAAACACAATTATTAAAATTTAGCCCAATATTAAATTTAATTAATGGTGGAATTTGTATAATTAATGTAATTAATTCAAACTTATCAAATATCAAGCATCACATCGCAACCCCTTATCTCCCGCAGACCAATGGTCCAGCTGTAGTCTCCAATAGTGAAATCAAGAGTATCCTAGAGAAATTCGTTGGACCTTCTAGGAAAGACTGGTCATTGCGATTGGATGACTCGCTTTGGGCTTATCGCACCGTATTTAAAACTCTGCCGAACATGTTGTCATACCTATTTGTTTATAGGAAGTCATGTCATTTACCTTTATAGTGGGAACATAAGGCATTCTGGGTGCTTAAAAATTTAAACCTTGATCTTCAGAAGGTTGGGTCGATTAGAATGCAATAACTCTTAGATTTGGAGGAACATAGGCTTTTCACATATGAAAAAGCGAAGTTATACAAGGAAAAGACAAAAACTGGCATGATCGCAGACTAGTCCAGAGAACCTTCGAGGTTGGTCAACAAGTTTTGTTATTTAACTCCCGACTTTGTTTGTTTCTAGGAAAGCTCCGATCCAATTGGTCTGAGCCATTCCACGTTACACAGATTAAATTTGGAGGAGCAATCTAGATAAAGAATGAGTCAAATGGTAACGAATTTACAGTGAACGGCTAGAGACTCAAACATTACTGGAATGGGGATGTTCAGCGTAGGCTATCTTCATTATCCTTAGTTACAGAAGCATGTGCTTGGAGCCAATGTTCAGTACATTTTAATTTTCGCTCCTAGCTCACAAGTTTTAATTTTTTCTATTTGCTTAATCAAGAAGTATATTTCGTACTTAGTAGGATTTATCTGCTTTAATTTCAATTTAGTTTGTTTAGTATGGATATGTTTTGGGCAGTCGGGATTAGAGCTTTCTAATTCGATAGTTGATGGTGTTATCAATAGCCGACTGTGAACCGAATTGATGGCCAGTCACATTCGTACCAATTAGTTGTTGCAAAGATCTTGTTCCCTCACTTACTATTTAAGCACCCTGTTTAACACCCTTCTCTTCGCCCGACCGAGCAACATTTATTCCTTTCATCCTTCTCTCGAATCACCTTACACTTAGAAAAATGGCACGAATGACCACTCACAACTTTAGAAGATGGATGTTGAGAATGAGAGAATGGAGAGGCGGCTATTTTCCATCACTTGGAATAGAAGTCGTAGAGCCCATAAACCCTCCGAGGGAAGAAGAATAGTCCAGAGAAAGGACTCCGGAGAAAGGGCGACCAATTGCCCAGCCAGAGCAAAATGAAGGAAGAGGAAAAGAAGAAGAAGAAGGGAATAATCTTTAGAAGTTTCCAGAGAAGAACGAACTGTTACATCTACACCACACCGACTTTGGCCAATGGTGAGAATTGATAGTTTTGAATCCTCAAGATATGTTGAAGGTCTGATGCACTCCAAGCAGTGTAATATTGTTTCTTGGTACTGCTTTCAACAGAACAGAGAGCACAGAAGAACTGCAAATGCGAGAACCTTTATACCTGTTGAGGTTGCCCCCATTACTGAGGTTGAGGAGCACCCAAGGCAAGATGGGATGTGTTGATGAAAGAAGCCGAGCATCATCCAATTAGGCTCACCTACATGGGGGGAATGACAGAAGTAGAGAAGGCTATCTAACGCATAAAAGGAAAATTTGCAGTAGTAATAACTACAGAAGTGGGCTCTTCTGGCCATGCCCATGTCTCTACTTGTCCACTAAGCAGACAAGGTAGTAAGAAACTTGAGCTCTACATGCTGCAGCTCTCAAAGAGAATGGATGCATATTAAAGCTATGTGAAGGAGCGCGATATTGTGCTACATCAAATCATCGCATCTCTAGCTTCCCGCTTCCGATTACCAGTATTCTCTAACATCATTAAAGTAGCTTCTTCAATCCAACAACGAGGACTCTACAGAAGAAATTAAAGGAAGTTTTTGCCTTTCTCGCATTACCCTTCTCCTTGTTTATTTTAAATGACTAAATGTTTAATCTAATTCAATTCTTTCGCATTATTCCTCCATGTTCTTGTATTTTACTTTGACGAATGTTGTGCTGATATCTCGCTTTTCAATCCTGCGTTTCAAAACACTGTCTAAATAAGCAAAGGCTTAATCTGCCCTGAAACCTTTAATTGCTAGTAATGCTAACAAAGTTCTTGAAGAGAATTTGGACTCAGTGAAAATGGAAAGGTTCTTAAGGTCGAATCTGAAAATTTGAAGCAAGGAGATGAAGTCTTAGAATAGACTAAGTTTTGGGGAATTAAGCCTCACCTTCATTGAGGACAATGAAGCTTTTAAGTTTAGAGGTGAGGGCAAGCCCGTGGAGAGTATAGAAAAGAGAAAAGTGTGGAGAGAGAAAAAAAATTTGAGTGGGAAAAATAAAGATCAAAATATTCTGTGCAAAAATGAAAAACAAAAAGAGAAAATAGTCGTAGGAATCTCAAAGTACTCCGATGTTGTAACGGCCCAGTTTTCCTTTCCGGTTCCCCAAGTTTGTTCGTTTGATGATTCGGTTGTTTGGTTGGGCCGTT
>JBBMKA010046770.1:0-20248 GCA_037833695.1 Sechiopsis laciniata
TATAAAATGTTTTGAGGTTATTCAGTAACATGCCTTGTATGTTTTTATTTTTAACTGTTTTACTCCCATGCATGCTGGTTAAGGACTAGGTTTATGACCATTTTTGGGTCGGGTCCTTACAGTACAATTGTCTATTGGGTCGATGTCGTTGAGGATTTTAATCTCGTTCCCTATAGTCTAGGATGTGATGTAACATACCGTCCCTGGCAATGCCTAGTTTGTAGCCCAAGTGTACGCCTGCTATGGGAGGGTCTTAGCTTAGGGCGATAGGTGTGAACAAGCTTTACTCGGATCGCTAGTGAGGGCCTCTAGGACCGTGACTCAGTAGACACCTTTCTTCGAGTTGTTAGGCATGTCGACCTGGGCCAGGTCAGTTTGTGTAGGCCTACACCTGACTGGTTTTCAGCACCATGTGGTGTATGCGTACATGCACCGAGTGTCAGGTAGATGGCTCATTTGAACTAGTGTCGTCAGTACATCAGTAGTGAAAAGTTGTGTTTGAGCTAGATAGTTGTGTAAGGAACTTCATGACCAGTCCTATTATCTAGAAATGGTGAGTGTTTCAAGGGCCTCACAAGAGAGTTATGTAACGAATTTCACAACTTGTTATATTCTTGCATTTAGGTGGGTGTCTTTAGAGCCTCATGTTCGTTCTATAATAACGTGGACGAATTTCACTCAAGATATGTTATAACAATCATTCAATCCAATACGTAAAATTTCTTGAGCAAACATGTGCAAGTGTACACAGTCATTGTTATAGCAAGTTTTACTTTCTCAAAGGTCATCTCGTCAAGGATTTGGTGTTAATTCTTCATTCACTTCACAGTTCAAGAATATATGAAGGTGAATTGGTGTGGTGAAGTGGATAACTAATGCAATGCTAAAGCAACCAATGAGATCAATTGCTCACGAAATATAGAAACAACAAAAGTAAAGTAAAAGTTCTCGAAAACAATTCTTGCACGAAATAATAAAACGGAATAAGCAGTCAATACAAATATCGGAATGAATTAGACGTTTTCAGAGCAAATTGCTTAAGCATTAAGATTAACTGGTAAGAAGTGAATTCCTGATTTACTTTCACTCTGCCTCTCTCGAGTTACAACTTACAAATTCAATTAGAGTCAACAGCATTAGTAAAATCGTTATCTCTAACAGATCTTCAAATTACAAGAAATCTTAAACAAACCTAATGAGATCCTATGCAAGTTCATTCTAACACATTCCTCTCGAAAGCGAAATAAAGTAACTACGAATGGTTGATCAGATGGAACGCATTTAGAATTAAAACAGCAGGGACACATAATTCAACATCTTCCTACTTAACACTGCCGCACTTTCACTCCTACTTACCTAATTCTTTCGATCAGGAATTTAGCTACTCATGTTAATACTTGAAACAGTAGCAAATGCCAAATTAGAGTAATCAATCATCAAATAAACTCACAGACTTGCGGAATCAAATTAACAACAGTTCAACAAATGCAGAATTCAAATAAACAAAGATCAAAAAGCTTAGAGAAGAAAAATATTGATGCGATCTGTGAATTGAAGATTCCTCTAGATCCAAATCTACTCCTTTGCTTCAAAATGCTACTCTGATTGAAAAAACTCCAAATCTGTATTGAATCGGCTATGATCTATAATGTAGCTTGAACGAAATATATTTGCACGTAAGAAAAACTAAAGAACAACTACTCTCTAATCTACCTACTCTCGAATTGAAAATGTTGATGCTCTCAAAACGAAAATCTAAAATTCGAAAAAATGGAAAAAGCTCTCTCAATTCAAATACGCTTCAGTTTAAATACTCCTCTCAATTTCTCCCACCTAAACAATCAACGGCCCCGACTAGATGTTCTAACATAATAATTATTGCCATTCATTTATGCTTGACACGTGTCCTTTTTAGAGTAGTCACGCCAATTCCATTGCCTTCAACTCAGCTCCATATTTTTGCTTCAGCTCATTGGCACTTTGTGTACCCTGTAAGATGTAGCAATTAACGATAATCGGGCTTTTGAGCTTATCACCCTAATTTATCACACATTCATGAACAAATGCTACCAAATCACTTAAAAACCTATTCTACTCAGAAAACTGTAGAACTTTACAAATTGTTATAATAGTGCTATTCTAACCATATTTTATCTTAAATCAAATTAATAATTTGGAGAATTTATTCAAAATTTTCTCATTAAAGCAGCAAATACTCTCAATACTTGAGAGTTATCACACCCCAAAAATTGAATTATTGCTCTTCCTTGAGCAATAGCTCAATTTCCAATTGAGAAACTCTTTCTTTTTCGACTGTCTTCCCTGTATCAGAGAAACAAACCTTCTTATCAATACTGTAGCAAATACCATCCTGCTATGCAAGTCAATCATATTTCCAAATAGAGAGAATTTTATAGCTAAACAATGCTGAAGCAATGCTTTAAAGTTCAAAGCTTTCCTTTTACTATTCCTCTCCAGCTCACAACTCTCACAAATATTTTCAACCTAGAAACTTTGTCTTTGAGTTCTAATAGCTTCTACTCTCTAATAAGGAAACAATCACTTACTTAAACTTTTTTCAACTCCATTCTCCTTTGATTTTGTCCTCATCTTTTGCAGAAGGAATACTCTCCTTTTACCGCTTCTATAGGGTCTCTCACTTATAGTTTCCTACTACCATTGCTCATTTCTCAAATATCAATGTTCAAAATTCATAGGATCAGTGTTCGCTAGAGTAACAACAGCGAAGAAACCCCATTAAAACCTAGGCCGTCATTTTAGCCCTTTGATTCACTTCGCACTACTCAATACTTTGGGAATTTTGTTTTTATAACCTCCAGTGTAGACTTTGAATATTCTCCCCTTTTACTCCAGCAATATGGCAACTATCCATGTTTTTCTTTTTACTTGCTGAATCACTCTTAAAGCATTTTGCTTGGGCAAACTCAAAATTTTGCTTTAGGCAAAATCAACCCCCAAACTTAGACATTTCATTGTCCCAATGAAAAAACACACTTCCCCCCAAACTTGAAGTTTGCAGAAAAAAGTTTAAGGCTCGAATTGATTTCTTATTAATATTGCTTTCATTTTTGTCTACCCTAAACAAATTTTCTATTGCCAATAATATTTATTTAAGCATGGGCCTCGATTCCTAGTAAAAATTTATCTTCTCTATTTAATGCATTACTTCAGCAAAGTAAAGATATAAAATAATGGTTAGAATAGAAACACATTTGAAAATGTATAAACAAAACTTGTATTTCTAAGCAGGATAATTAGTTTGTTGTCCTTGCTGAAATAAGGCTCAGCGCCAAAAAGATCTTTCCATGTCAACAAAAAAATATTATAAGCTTTTCCAGATTTTTCTTCTAAAGATGGAGTTTGTTAGCTCTCATCTTTTAGTCAACAACAAACAAGAAACAACAAAAATGTGCAATCACACAAACAGAAATTCAAAAAAAGAAAAACTAAAATGAAACGATCATTCCCTCTATTCTTCTTCTTCGAAATTGTCCGTATCATCAGCAAATATCTTCAAAATCTTAGGAAATTTTGGGAAATTTGGGCCTGACTTTTGTACTGACTCAAAATATTTCCTCAGTGCTTCATCATGCTCCATTATGTATTTGCAAAGCTCGACATCTTCTTTTTTCTTTTCTGCTATGTACTTTAGATTTTCTGTAATTCCAGCAGCAATTCCCACTCCAACATTCTTCCCATCAGACATTTTAACTTTCGGCTTCACTGCCACATTAATTGGTTTCTTTCTCTTCAAAATTTCATCATTAGACTTTTTTAATACTCCCTGACTTGTGCATAAGGCAGATATAAAATGTAGAAAGAAAATTTTTCCAACTTTCTTACTGAACCATCTCAAAACTTCTGCAGCTATGATCTTACCAACATTGACAAATAGACCATCCATGATTGCATAGATCAATAAGACTCTTTGTTGGGTCAAGGTAGTGCCATGCGTGGTCGGCATTAAGTTAGATTTGATGAATGTTGCCTAGAGGTGGGCCTCAAGATTTAGAAAAATAGCTTGAAATTTGATGGATTCCTTTGCATGGATCTATTTTGCTCCTTCTGAACCAATCTCTTCTAAACATTGATCCATTTGCTCCTTGGATGGGCTATTCAACAGCTCTTCATAATCAGAATTTTCAATATAAAAAAACCTAAATGCAAAGTTCCATTCTTCTAGACCCCAACGTATTGCTTTTCTCTGCACTCGAGTGTAAAACACTCGCTATTGGTGACTCCACCATAGAACTCTAAAACCCAATTTTTCCTTGTATCCTCTACAGGCTCGCAAATGGCTTGCCAGCCTCTTTTCTCTGCTTCATCTTTAACTTTCCTAGGCAGCTTATTCGATTCGATGTTCAGTCCTTGCTCCAACAAAAATGGCTTCTTCTTCAACTAGACTAACCTCTTCCTTATTTCTTCTCTCCCTACAACCAATGTTGTAGCTTTATCATTGTTCTTTTCAACAGCTTCCATACCTTTCTTCTTTTTCCTTTCCGGCATCTTTGCTTCTGCTTTTTTAGGGTCTTCATCTGCAACCTTCATTTTCTCTACAGGCTTTTCATTTTAGGCTTCTCTTTTACTTGGATTACTACTTCTGGAACCACTATTTCAACAGGCTCCACTTTTTCCTCTTCACTTTCTTCAATCTCATCTTCTTCTTCTACCTCTTCTTCTTGATTTTCAATCAACAAATTTTCTGTACTTTCAAACTCTTCAACTTCTTTTTCTTTTCTCAGCAGCTCATCTTTTTCCTGTTCTTCTTTTTCTTGCTCTTTTGCTAGCACCATTACGTCTTCCAATCTCTTGTCTATGGACGACTCATATTCAGTTTCACTTTTCTCTTGCTCTTGAATTTCTTCAGATTTCTCCACTTCTTTCTCTAGTATTCTTTTTGTTTTTATCTTCTTCAACATAATGCCAGGGCTCACCAGAGTCTTCTTTTTCATAGGAGGTGATAAAATTGTACCAGCAGTGCTCAATTCCTTTTTCCATAACAGGACAGGCATGACCTCCAATCTGATCGGTTTCTCCTTGATTTTGGGTTTCTTCTTCATAGCCAAAGAGGCTTTACCTTTTTGCTGTTTGCGACGCGGTTCGTCCCCAACAACCTGGGATTGCTCTGGCATCTTTGCTTTTTCTTGAATTTTCTTGGTTGTTTTTGGCTCAGCTTTCTTTAATTGGGCTGTACCGCCTCTTGTTTTGGCCATTTGCTCTGGTTTTCTTGAAGAAAAAAGAACAAAATTCGGCAGCTTGCTCAAGAACAACACTCTGAACCTCTTCCTCAATTAAGGTTTCACAAAATTTTTTTGTGTTTCTTGAATCATCGAACTGATTTCTTTTAAAGAATCTGAAACATCATGGTTTTCTCGTAATTTCCATTTATTCAAAGGTGAGAAATGTAAAATCATGCTGGATTTTGCTTTTTCAAAGATTGTGGTTTTCCCGCTCTTAACACGTGGCAGTCCCATCTCCTCTACGTGCTTACTTAAATTCAAAAACCTTTCACAACACACTTTTTGACTGTTGACCTTTTCCTAACTGATGGCTCTTAACAAATGCTCAGCATTAATTTTGAGGGAATTTCTTGAGTATTCACCAAAAAAAAAACATGCAAAACTTAAAAAAAAAAAAAAAAAAAAAAAAAAAAAATCCTTATCTAACACACATAAATCACAGATAACTCTATATAACGATAAGCAAGGGAAAAAGAATATACTAACCTGGCGTGGAGCAATGTTAATTAATAGAAATCCTTGTGTACCTTCTTTACTCCAGCATTCTGCCACTTACTTCACATCTCCTGAAATGGTTGAGAAGAATCCGCTTGCTTGAACTCTTCTCCATAGAAATGCTTCAATCTGTGTCCATTCACTAAAAAATGACTGTTATCTTTTCATTTTGTATCAAAATGGCTCCATGATCATGTACCTTGATTACTTGGAAAGGTCTGGACCATTTAGATCTTAATTTTCCTGGAAACAACTTGAGTCTAGAATTGTTCAACAATTCTTTTTGTCCAACTTCAAATTGTTTTGGTTTGATTCTTTCTTCATGCCGCTTCTTGGGTTTCTCTTTATAAATTTTGGCATTCACATAGGAAAATTGTCTTAACTCTTCCAGTTCTAAAAGTTGTAGCTTTCGTATAGGACCAATATTCTGCTAATTCCAATTCAACTCCTTGGTAGCCCAATATGCCTTATGTTCTAGTTCTAAGGGTAAATGAAAGGCTTTTCAATACACAAGACGGAATAAGGACATACCTAAAGGTGTTTTAAAAGCTATCCTATAGGCCCATAATACATCTTCTAGCTTGCTTGACCAATCTTTCCTATTTGGTTTAACTACCTTCTTAAGAATCTTTTTAATCTCTCGGTTAGATATCTCAGCTTGACCATTAGTTTGTGGGTGGTACGCAGTAGCAACTTTGTGTTTGATATTGTATTTTTTGCAACACAACTGATAATGATCGATTCACGAAATGAGTACCCTCATCGCTTATGAGTGCTCGTGGTGTCCCAAATCGTGTAAAAATTTGCTTATGCAAAAATTTTATTACTTTTGCTGCATCATTCTTGGCACAAGCCAAAGCCTCTATCCATTTGGATACGTAGTCTACTGCCACCAAGATATACTCATTCCTATTAGACTTGGAAAATGGCCCCATAAAATCTATCCCCCATACGTCGAATAGCTTTATCTCTAGAATATATTTGAGGGGCATCTCATCACGTCTCCCAATATTACCTAACCTTTGACAATTTTCACATGTTTTAACAAATTGATATGAATCCTTAAAAAGAGTTGACCAGAAATAACTTGCTTGAAGTACTTTTGCTGTTGTTTTTGCACCTCCAAAGTGTCCTCCATAGGCTGTAGTATGGCATTCTACTAGAATCTCTTGGGCCTCTTTTTCATCTACACATCTGCGGATGACATTATTAGCACATTCCCTGTATAGATATGGTTCATCCCAATAATATGCTTTCTCATCATGCAAAAATCTTTTCCTTTTCTGATAATTCTGCTCCATAGGCATTAATCCGCTCGCCTTGAAATTTGCTATATTGGCAAACCATGGTTCTTGTCTTCATTGCTGAAGCACAAACACTTGCTCGTCAAGGAAAGATTCCTTGACTTTCCTTTGCTCAAATTGTGCTTCATCATTATCTATTCGTGATAAATGATCTTCTCCCTTTCTTATCCAAAATCTCTATGTCAAACTCTTGAAGTAACAACACCCATCGTATCAATCTAGGCTTTGCATCAGCCTTTTTAAGTAGATATTTGATAGTTGCGTGGTCTATGTAAACAATTACCTTTGATCCTATCAAATAGGCTCTAAATTTATCCAAAGCAAATGCCACTGCTAATAACTCTTTCTCTATAGTCGTATAGTTGCGTTGAGCATCATTCAGCATTTTGCTAGCATAGTAAATTGGTGAATTAGTTTGTCTCCCTTCTACCCTAGCATTGCTCCTACTGCATAATCACTAGAATCACACATAATGCTAAAAGATTTATCCAGATCTGGTGTACACAGTATAGGTGCAAATATTAATGTTGTCTTCAATAAGACAAATGCTTTTTCACAAGCATTATCAAACTTGAATTCTCTGTCCTTCTCTGTAAACTCACACAATGGTTTTGATATCTTTGAAAAATCTTTAATAAATCTTCTATATAAACCTGCATGACCTAGAAAACTTCTAATGCCCTTGACATTTTTTGGGTGTTCCAATTGTTCAATAACTTCCACTTGCTTTGTCAACTTCCATTCCAATATTTGAAATCTTATGCCCAAGCACTATCCCTTCTGTCACCATGAAGTGACATTTTTTCCAGTTTAGCACTAGGTTTGTCTCTTCACAACGCGTCAACACTCTATTGAGACTGCACAAACATGACTCAAATGTTTTACCGAACATTGTGAAATCGTCCATAAAGACGTCCATACTTTGCTCTATCGTGTCAGAGAAAATTGCCAACATACAGCGTTGAAATGTTGTTGGCGCATTGAATAACCCAAATGGCATCCTTCTAAACGCAAATATTCCAAACGGACATGTGAACATGGTCTTTTCTTGAACTACTGGATCTATGGTGATTTGATTGTATCCAGAATAACCATCCAGAAAACAGTAATACTCTTGTCCAGCAATCCTATCCAACATCTGATCAATATAAGGTAAAGGAAAGTGATCCTTTTTTGTAGCTTTGTTAAGCTTCATGTAGTCCATACATAACCTCCGTCCAGTCACAATTCTAGTTGGTATTAATTTATTTTTCTCATTAGTAACCACTATAATACCACCTCATTTTTTAGGCACACACTAAATTGGACTAACCCATATGCTGTCTGATATTGAGTAGACAACTCTTATGTCCAACCATTTTATTATCTCCTTCTTTACTACTTCTTTCATTGCAGGATTTAGCCTTCTTTATGATTCAATGAATCTGAAACTTTCATCTTGTAAATTAATCTTGTGCATACAGAAAGAGGAGTTGATCCCCTTAAGATCTGCCAAAGTCCATCCGATTGCCTTTTTATGCTACCTTAGCAAATTTAGTAACAAATCTTCTTTTCCAGCATCGAGTTTAGACAAAATGATAATAGATAAGGTTTCTTGATCTCCTAAATATGCGTACTTTAAATGCTCAGGCAAAACCTTTAATTCAAGATTGGGTGGTTGCTCAATTGATGGTTTTGTGGATGAGATCTTTCTATCTTGGAGGTTAAGAGAGTTAAAATTCTTACTTTCCAGAATCTCCCTACCCTCCAGTTCCTTCTCAAACAATTCTCCTTCTAATAACTTGTTCTGTTCATTCAAGAACTGATATTGGTCGCACAAATTTTTCTCCCTTGTCTGATCAATTTTTACATCCAACATATTGATCCTTGAACATTATTCTATTCTTACTGGTTGCTTCATAGAATTGTAGATACTGAACTGAATCTCTTGATCATCCATCCTCACATTTATTATTCCCTTGAAAACATCTACCATTATTTTCTCAGTTTTTAGAAATGGTCTACTCAAAATAATTTGTACCTCTTTATCAGCTTCATAGTATAAAATAATGAAATCAGCTGGAAACGCAAATTTATCCACTTGTACCAGAACATCTTCAATTTTTCCTTCTGGTTTCGTGATAGATCTGTCAGCTAGTTGTATCTTCACCTTAGTAGGTTTCGCTTCTCCTATTCCAAACATTTATAAATTGATAATGGCATCAAATTTATACTTGCTCCCAAATCACATAGTGCTCTTCCCATTTACTGACTTCCAATTGATATTGGCATTGCGAAAGCACTTAGATCTTGCTCCTTTGTGAGAAGTTTACTGGTAATTATCGCACTACACTTGGCATTCAACGATACTAACTTCAATTCTTCTAAAATATCTTTCTCCAACAATGCCTCTTTCAGAAACTTCATGTAATTAGGCATCTGCTTCAAAGCTTCTAATAAGGGAATGTTTATCTGAATTTCGCTTAGTATGTCTACAAATTTTTCATATTGCTTTACATCTTGTTTCCTCTTTTTAAGTCTCTAAGGGAATGGTGGTGGCGGTGGTGTAAATTCAACTCCCCCACTACCTTTCCTATTCTCATGAACTTTAGTCAAATTATCTGTAACTTCTCTCTGAATTGTATGCTCTGCTATTAAGATGTTATCGACTCAAGAAGGTGTTACATCTGAGGCTATTTCTTCGCAATGAATTTTTTCTGTCTCATCGCTATCCATCCTCATGATTCCTTCTTGAGTACCAACTTCTTCATTGGTCATCTTCTCACTTTCTTCAACTAATTCAATAAACTTCATTTGCTCCTTTCCTTCTCTCCTATTGACTTCAGTGTCAGCTGGCTACTTCCCTAATGGTCTTTGTTTAAACTCATTGGCTAACTGTCCCATTTGAACTTCTAGATTTCTCATTGTAGCTTGTTGCCCTTGAATAGCTATATTTGTTTTATTCATAAATTCCTTCATCATATTTTCTAATGAATTCCCTTATATATGTCGTGGCATTCCACCTCCTCATTGATAATGATTATTCTGATAAGAGTTGTATCCTTGATTATACTGTACATGAAGTATTGTATCCTTGTTGAGCTCCTCCTATCCTTGGCTGTGTGTATCCTTGAGTACTAGGATTTGTTGCATTATTTTGATTGCTCCATGATAAATTAGGATGATGCCTCCATCCTAGATTATAAGTATTTGAGTATGGATTGAATTGTCGATTCCCTTGTACATTTCCTGCATAACACACTGATGTTGTGTTCAATGGGCAATATTTAGAACTATGCACTTCCTCGCATACTACACATGATTCCATTGTCAATTGTCTAACTGCTGGCTCATTCTGTATCAGACTAACATTGTTTACTGGGGTAAGTTCATGATTTAAGTTCTCCATCCCTTTCAACAGACTTGTCATAGTCGTCATTTGTGCACTCAATTCACTTCCAATCGCCCGACTACACTATTTCTTGATCTTCTAACATTCTTCCACTGGAAGTTGTTCTGTGCTATCTTCTCTATTATCTCATGTGCTTGATTGAAAGTTTATGTCAGTATGGCTCTATTTGATGAAGCATCTAGGATTAATTGTGAATTCTGATCGAGTCCATAATAAAAATGTTCCAATTACACACAGAACGGTATACTATGGTGTAGACAGCTTTTTTAGCAATGTTTTAAATCGCTCCCAAGCTTCAGTAATTAATTCATTATCATTTTGCTCAAATGTCATAATTTCATTCCTAATCTTGATTTTCCTTGTTGGAGGAAAGAATTTCTGTAAGAACTTATCTGCTACACTATTCCATGATGTCAAATCATCATCTTCTAAACTGTCTAACCATGCTTTTGCATTGTCTCGCAAAAAGAACGCAAACAATTTTAACCTCAACTCGAATTGTGTCACATTAGGGATCTTAAACTAGTCACACACATTCATAAATGTTCATAAATACTGGTGTGGATCTTCTATGGCTAATCCTTGAAATTGACCTATAGTTTGCAACATCGAAAACATAACTGGTTTAGGCTCAAATGATCTCACTGCAATCTCTAGCCTAATGGTTCCTCTCTGTAATTCAGCTACATCTATTGTAGCATAACTTCTTAAAGCTCTGCCCCGATCATTCGCAAAAATGATTGGATCAGCTTGTTGCTCATCAACTCGATTTGCTCCAGCAGGAGGGTCATTCTGCTCGTGCGGTTCTTGCTCTTGTCTCGCAGCCATTCTTCTATTCTCTCTATTTTTTCTATGTAATGTTCTTTCCAATTCATGATCGATTTCTCCCCTAACCATACATGAGAATGCTCTTGCAAAATAAAACTAGATTAGTTGATCAACTTCAACTTTTACACTCTATTCTTTAAATTGATTCTGAAAATGAAAATTAAACAACTACAAATCCCCGACAACAGCGCCAAAAACTTGTTCATTCTATAATAACGTGGATGAATTTCACTGAAGATATGCTATAACAATCATTCAATCTAATACGTAAAATTTCTTGAGAAAACATGTGAAAGTGTACACAGTCATTGTTGTAGCAAGTTTTACTTTCTCAAAGGTCATCTCCTCAGGGATTTGGTGTTAATTTTTCATTCACTTCACAGTTCAAGAATATATGAAGGTGAATTGGTGTGGTGAAGTTGTTAACTAATGCAATGCTAAAGCAACCAATGAGATCTCAAGCAATACGAACAATAAAAGTAAAGTAAAAGTTCTTAGAAACAATTCTCGCACGAAATAATAAAACGAAATAAGCAGTCAATTACAAATATCAAAATGAATTAGGCGTTTTCAGAGTAAATTGCTGAAGCATTAAGATTAACTGGTAAGATGTGAATTCCTGATTTACTCTCACTCTGCCTCTCTCGAGTTACAACTTACAAATTTAATCAGAGTCAACAACATTAGTAAAATCGTTATCTCTAACAAATCTTCAAATTGCAAGAAATCTTAAACAAACCTAATGAGATCCTATGCAAGTTCACTCTATCATGTTCCTCTCGGAAGCGAAATAAAGCAAGTACGAATGGTTGATCAGATGGAACGCACTTAGAATTAAATAGCAGGGATACATAATTCAACATCTTCCTACTTAACACTGCCGCAATTTCACTCATACTTACCTAATTCTTCTGATCAGGAATTTAGCTACTCATGTTAATACTTGAAACAGTAGCAAATGCGAAAACAGAGTAATCAATCATCAAATAAACTCACAGACTTGTGGAATCAAATTAACAACAGTTCAACAAATGCAGAATTCAAATAAACAAATATCAGAAAGCATAGAGAAGAAAAAGCTTGATGCGATCTACGAATTGAAGATTCCTCTTGATCCAAATCTACTCCTCTGCTTCAAAATGCTACTCTGATTGTTAAAACTCCAAATTTGTATTGAATCGGCTATGATCTACAATGTAACTTGAATGGATATATTCGCACGCTAGAAAAACTAAAGAACAACTACTCTCTAATCTACCTACTCTCGAATTGAAAATGTTGAAAGTAAAAAATGCTCTCAAAACGAAAATCTAAAATTTGAAAAAATGGAAAAAGCTCTCTCAATTCAAATGCGCTCCAGCTTAAACACTCTCAATTTCTCCCACCTAAACAATCAACGGCCCCGATTAGATGTTCTAACATAGTAATTAACGCCCTTCATTGATGCTTGACACGTGTCCTTTTTAGAATAGTCACGCCAATTCTGTTGCCTTCAACTCAGCTCTATATTTTAACTTCAGCTCATTAGCACTTTGTGTACCCTGCAAGATGTAGCAATTAACGATAATCAGGCTTTTGAACTTATCACCCTGATTAATCACACATTCATGCACAAATGCTACCAAATCACTTAAAAACCTGTTGATTGCTATGATTGCTTTTCGGGTGCTAATATAATCTTACAGTAATTAACTCAGAGAAAACTTAAAGCTAAGTATGACTCGGAATTGCTTATGGTCAAGTATACGCGGTCGAAGCTGTAACAAGTAATAAATATGTATTTTATTTATCCCACAGAGATTGATGTCTAAAAGTAATACCATTAAAACAAGAGTTATGCTAAAAAGTAAATAAATGGGTTGTAAAAGCGTGTTTGATTTTGGTTTTGAATACGGAATTAAAAATATGCAAATGCTTGAAAGAAATAAATATGAATGCAATGAGTAAAGATAAATCAACAGTTACAGAAGATGTTAAAAATGCGGGAATAGATATCGAGTTTTTTGCTTCCCTCAACTAAAAAGTGCTTCTGCACTTATTGATTTATGAGAGGACAGCTTCCGCTGTGAACTCCATAGTAAAATGGGGCAATGTGAGCAATAGTAAGGTTATTCCTAACTCCTTGAATGATGCAAAGACTTGCATTCAACCTACAGTAGCATACTAGATCTCCATGTGGTTCCTCTTTCCTACTCACCACAAGTCATATACGTGGTTAGAAAAGCGACGCATATACATATAAATAAACAACGCATCAGTGTAAAACTCTTTAACCTACATTCCTAAACATGATTCTATTCGTGAGAATTCATTCAAGACTCTTATAATGTAGCATAATAATGAACATGCAGTAAGAAGTTTAAATCAGCAGATTTTATTACGACTATTAAATGTTTATCATTATACTACTCATAAGAAAAATAGTAAAATGGAATTGGCACGGCTGTTAAGTGTGCAGTCCCCTTGTCATCGGCTCCTACAGTCACCATCAGTTGCGTCTCGCATGAATTGAACTATAACCCTTTGACTTAGCTCCTCTTCACTTGGATCAGCTTCTGGCCACCCGACCAGCTCACTAAAATTCGATTTTCTTCTTAAAATTTATAGAGTTGATTTACTTGGTCGGCAAGCCTAGGTGAGCTAGAAATCTTCATTAATGCAGAATTTCTTGATTTCCGCTGAAATTCATTTGATTGACACCACTTTAATTACTTGATTGATTCTCTGTTTATTTCCATGTTGGTGTAATTCTCGAGCGCAACCACCTTGTGGACGTATGATTCTTCTATGTGCATTGTCATTCACATTGTTTCGTTCCTTCGGCATCAGTGTTTAGTATTTCCTGCATTTACTAGCTTTTCAGCGTGCAATTATATAATATTGGTATCTAATTCGCATATTGCGCTGATGATGCTATTTTCTATCCATATGCTCATTTCTACACTTTTTATTCTCAAAATGATCCTAAAAGCTTGAAAATTTTCCTGATCCCTTAATAAAATGCTCAACAAATCAGCCTAAATAATTACTTATTTGAGAGCTATCACCTGTTCTACTCAGAAAACTGTAGAACTTTACAAATTGCTAGAATAACGCTATCGCTAACTATATTTTCTCTCAATCAGATTAATAATTCGGGGAATTTACTCAAAATGTTCTCATTAAAGAAGTAAATACTTTCAATACCTAAGAGTTATCACCTCACAAGGAAGAGTCATGTAACGAATTTTGTGACCAAGTAAAAAGCTAAGTTGAGCTGAGAGTAAGGACAATGGATTGAGAAAGGCCGGTAACGAAACTCATGGTCAGTTAGTAAGCTATGTTGAGATGAGGATAAATATGTATTGCTAGCATGTTGAGTTCTACTTTGTGCATTGTACCCCTGTTGGGGAGTTCTTACAGAGTATTCTTTTATAATCACCCTTTTTGTGGTTATTTCTTTTTAGAGGTAATTGACACCCATGAGGCGGTTAGCTGGGAGATGCTGAAGAGATCATGGGTGGAGTTGCTGCATTTTCTTGAGTTGTTGATATGACAATTGTCACTTTCTTCCTGTGTAACACATAGAATCTAGCTTACATGCTTGTTATTGATTGCTTGTTTGGTTAGTCCTATGCGTGGACTTAATGTGTTGTGGCCTTCAAGTGTAGACCCTTAGCCATAGCAGAAAGTTGAGTTACCTAGAGTTTTGCTATTGAGATAGCAGATGTCAGAGGAGGTGCAATGGCACTAGCAGCTACTAGAGGTGCATCCTCTTTAAAAGTAGGCTTTTGAAGCAGAGTTAGTTGTTGCCCTTTAGGAAATGTTTGTGGACATGTTCGTCGAGGAACAAGTAGAGTTTAGGTGTAATTTGTGCAGCTTGCATGGTTCATTCAGCAGGCAACCCCAATAATATCATCGGTTCTAGTAGCTCTGTTGAGTAGATGAGTATAGCCAGGTTGAGCAACTAGTTCTACAATTGAAGATCATGTTGCTAAGATGAGCAATTATGTAAAGAGTTTTTGAAGAAGGAGTAAGGTCGAGATCGGAGGTGACGATTGGCTCGCCAACAGTTGTAAGTAATTATTAGTATAGACCATTGCACTCTTGGTGTTGCTCGAGTTAAGCTCAAAAAATGTTTTTATCAGTGTTCTTGTGAGATAAGCTTGGTTGGAGCTAGAACCCTTGTGATTTGAGCTGTGTGTTGCAACTCACTTTGAAGTTAGTATGTTCACCTCTGAGAAGGTGAAAGATGGTCAGATCGTAGTATCCGAAGATCTTTTTGCTGCTACCCTCATAGTACTACTTATGAGCGGTTTTGATGTGATTATTGATAAGAGGTGGTTAGCTGATAACCACATTGTAATTGTTTGCCACTAGAAAGAAGTCGCGTTTAGTTTGCCTGAGAAGAAAGGCTTCAAGTTTCGAGGAGTCAAGAGTGGATCTGTCCATAGTTAATTTCTATAGAGGAATCCAAGTTGTCAGGTGATGATCATCCAACGTTGTTTGTGGATCGAGTACCAGCAGTTAGGAGTTTGTGGATGTTTTCTAAGGAGTTGGTTAGCTTACTGCCAGCTGGATTAAAAGAGTTGAATGTTCAGTTGCAGGTGTTGTTGGATTAAGGGTTCTTTTGTCCTAGTGTGTTCCCTTGGGGAGCACCAGTGTTTTGTGAAAAGGAAGGACAAATCGATATGTCTCTGTATTGATCTTAGGGAGCTGAGCAAGGTTATAATGAAGAATAGTTACTCGTTGCCTTGTTTAGACGATTTGCTCGATCCGCTTCATGGAGCGTGAGTGTTGTCCAAGATAGATTTTAGATCAGGTTACGACCAGTTGTGGATTAAAGATTTGGACATCTCAAAGACAGCATTCATGAAGAGGTATGGTCATTATGAGCTCGTAGTAATGTCCTTTGGATGGACCAATGCTCGAGCGGAGTTATTGGATATGATGGACTATGCCAACCATCTAAGAATTGTGTTGGCAGTTTGAGGGGGAACAGGTTGTATGTAAAGTTCTCCAAGTGTGAGTTCTGGCTAGAGCAAGTGGCCTTCCTAGGTCACGTGGTTTTTAAAGATGGTGTTTCAGTGAATCCCACAGTTTGAAGCAGTGAGTTTTTGGGTAGAATTGACATCAATCGTAAAGGTTTGCAGCTTTCTGGGTTTGGAAAGTTATTACAGGCAGTTCGTTTATAACTTTTCCAAGATAGCCGGACCCATGATTCAGTTGATAAGGAAAGGTTGTGAATTCGTTTGGGCTAATGTTTTCAAGGAGAGTTTTGCAAGGTTAAGGGAAGCTTTGATTTCAGTGTCAGATGGGACAGCATGTTTTACAGTGTTAAGTGATGTTTCTCATAAGGAACGGGGTGAGTTTTAATGCAGCCACGATAAGGTGATCTCCTATGCCTCCCGTTAGTTGAAGTTCTATGAACTTTTTTACCAGTGCATGATTTGGAGTTAGCAGCAGCGGTTCAGGTACTAAAGATTTGAAGGCATTACTTGTATGGAGAGAAGATTTAGATCCTCACGGATCACAAGAGGCTTAAGAGTTCTTCACCTAAGAGTACTAAAATATGATACAGATGAGATGGTTAGAATTGATTAAGGATTACAATTCGAGACCTTGTACCACCATGGCAAGGCCAACGTTGTGGCAGATGAGCTTAGTAGAAAGGCATCGCACTTGACAGCCATGTGGATTGAACGACTCGTGTTGGTTAGAGATGTGCAGCAAGCTGGTATTGTATTGACAGTAGACCAGGTTACGGCTAGGGTAGCACAGTTGACAGTTCAGCCGTCGATCAGATAATTGATTGTTGAGGGTCAGCCGAGTGATCTAAAGTTAGCCAAGAATATGACCCGAGTTTAGACAGATGGAGACCCAGACTTGTAGTTACTTCAGATGGGAGTTTGTTATATAGAGGGCACCTCTGTGTGCTAGTAGGCTCGAGACTGAGAGGCCAGTTGTTGTCTGAGGCTCATAGTTTCTCATTGCTTGGCATCCGAAAGGTACCAAAATGTATCAGAACTTGAAACAGTCGTTTTAATGGAGCAACATGAAAAGAGATGTAGCTGAGTTTGTTAGCAAGTGCTTCACCTGTCAGTAAGTGAAGCACCCAGGCAGAGGCCAACTGGTCTGTTACAGCCTTTAAGTGTACCGTAGTGGAAATGGGAAGATATTTCGTTGGACTTTATTTCAGGATTGCCGAGCACCCCGAGAGGTTTACACAATAATTTAGGTTATAGTAGATCGTTTGACTAAGAGTGCACATTTCGTTCTAAGGGAGGATCACTTACTCCGTGGAGAAATGGGCACAATTGTTCTTGATCAGATGGTGAGGTACCATAGGGTACCAGTTAAGATTGTTTCAGATAGGGATCCTAGGTTCACAGCTCGCTTCTTGAGATCCCTCCAAAAGGGGTTGAGAACTGAGTGTAGTTTTAGTATAGCCTTCCATCCTCAATCAGATGGTCAGACCGAAAGAATAAATCAAATTTTGGAGGATATGCTTCAAGCTTACATCTTGGACTATCCAGGTAGTTGGGACCAGTACTTGTACCTCATGGAGTTTTCTTACAATAAAAGTTACCATGCAACTATTCAGATTGACCCGTTTGAAGCATTGTATGATAAACGTTGCAGATCTCCAGTTTGTTAGGATGAGGTTGGTGATAGACTGTTGTTGGATCCAAAGTTACTGCAGATGACTAGAGAGACAGTTCAAAAAATCAGGTCTCGTATGTTGACAGCGTAAAGTCGCTAGAAAAGTTATGCTGATGTGCAACATAGAGATTTAGAGTTTGAGGTTGGCCAGCATGTGTTCCTGAAGGTAGCTCCTATGAGAGGTACCTTGAAGTTCGGTAAGAAAGGAAAATTGAGTCCCCCGATTGTTAGGCTCTTGAGATCTTAGAAAGGATTAGAGTAGTGGCCTATCGATTTTCTTTGCCACCATCGTTGTCAGCTGTGCACAGTGTATTCCATGTTTCGATGTTGAGACAGTATATAGCAGACCTTACTCACATAGTAGATGATGAGCCCTTACAGTTAAATTTGGATTTGACCTTTGAGGAGCAGCCAGTGCAGATTTTGGCCTGGGATAGCAAGACTTTACGTAACTGGGAGATCAATTTGGTTAAAGTATTGTAGAGAAGCCAGCGAGTTAAGGAAGAAACTTGGAAGCGCAAAGACGACATGCGTTCTCGTTATCTAGAGTTGTTTCAGTCTTAGGACTTTCGAGCATGAAATTCATAAAAGGAGGGAATGTTGTACGCCCCGTCTTTTTAGAAGAACCCTTTAGGTATAGTTATTATTTTCCTGGGATTTTCGGTGTGATTCTATAACGGCCCTGGGACCAACTGTTTGGGAATGGTCCCAGGACCAACTGTTTGTGAACGTAAAAAGGGGGTTATGCCGATGTTCGGCATAAAGTTTTGGAGTCTGGGGTCGACCAGCAAGTTTTTCCAAAAATAGCTTTGTGTGTGGAGTTCTAAGGTTTGGTAAGCGAGAGAGTTAAGTTTCCGGGTGTGTAGGACCCTTTGTGATTCTTGGCAGATCAGATTTGTGGCTCATGGTTTGCCTTGCCCCGTCATTGGCAGTAGTGCACAGCGTTTCCTCATGTCGGTGTTTCATAAGGTTGTGGACTTTGAATCGTTAGAGCTGTTGGAGGTGTTGAGCTTCGAGGAGAGGCCGGTATAGACCGTAGCAGGGAGTTACTCGGTTAAGTTCAGTGGAGGTCTCAGTTAGAGGTTGCTGAGAACTTGTGCCCGGAGTTATTTTGGTCTTAGGGACTTTTGGGGATGAAAGTCATAAAAGGAGGGAGTATTGTAACGGTCCAGTTTTCCTTTCCTGTTCCTCAAGGTTGTCCGCTCGATGTTTCGATTGTACGGTTTGGCCGTTAGAGCAGTTTGAGCTTCTAGGGGTATTTTGGTAATTTTGCCTTCAGGGGTAGTCTCATAATTTGCCAGGGTTTCGAGGTCGTTCTATTATTTTGTTGAGTTGGGTTTTCCTTCTGTTATAGGTTTTCGGAGCTAGCTTTACCGTTTTGGGAGGTTTGGAGTTTTATTTATTTATTTGGGAAAAAAGAAGAAAAAGAAGTCGACGCCAGAACTTGAAGCCAGAACCTGGGAGGGGACACGTGTCGCGATCTCCTCCCTCCCTTCCCTTTTGCCGAGGCCTATAAAAAGGGTTGAGACACCATTTCCTCTCTTTTGCAAGCTCCACGTTTTTCCTTCCTACCTCCTTCTCCTTCGCCGAAGCCAAGCTTAGCCGCAACAACCCAGCAGCCTTGTTGCAGTCCTTCGCCGAAGCCAAGCTTAGCCTCAACAACCCAGCAGCTTTGTTGTCGTCCTTCGCCGAAGCCAAGCTTAGCCGCAACAACCCAGTAGCCTTATTGCCGTCTTTCGCAGAGCAGTAGATCGCACGCGTGACCTCGCCAGCAGCTCATCCGCACCTTCGCCCCTCGCCTGAGTGCACAGTCGCCGCAGCCGCGCCCTGCCGCAAGCTCGCCCCAGCGACGTCCTTCGCCCACGCGAGCACACAGCCTCTTCGCACGCCAGGTCACCTGTCGCCCAGCTCGCAAGCGCTCACGCTCAGCTCGTTCGCCCTTCATGCGCCTTCGCTCTCCCAGCACAGCTCGCCGATCGCACGTCGCCCCTGCAGCTCGATCTCATCTCTCGCGCGAACCTTCGCACGCATGCCCCTACCGAGATTTCTAGACAGCATCCAGCCTCAGACGCCCTTCGCCCCGCGCGCACGCATCAGCAGTCTTCGCTCGCGCGCATCCGCCAGCCCGCACTCGCCGCTTTGCCAGTGCGAAGCAGCGCCCATGCTTTACCGCAGCCCTACGGCGAGCAACCTGTTCGCCAGCGCGAAGCAGCACCCATGCCTTGCCGCAGCTTCACAGCGAGCAGTCTGTTCGCCAGCGCGAAGCAGCGCCCATGCCTTGCCGCAGCTTCACCGCGAGCAGCCGGTTCGCCAACAGTTCGCCGAGC
>JBBMKA010046791.1:0-20247 GCA_037833695.1 Sechiopsis laciniata
TTACTTCATTATAGCAAATTCTAAATAAAAATATGTTCTTTTAAGCTACTTTAACTCTCAATTCTTGAAAGTTATCAGATTGCCTATAGCACTATTATCCTACATTTGACCGATAATGTCTTAAGAAGGGTTAGTAACATAGACAATGTAGCAACTTTGTGGTTCAAACTCGAAGAATCCTACATGTCTAAATCTCTATCCAATAAGATATATCTAAAGGAGATGCTATTTGGGTTTAGGATGGATCCTTCTAAGGATTTAGAGGAAAATATTGGCATGTTCAACAAAATTTGTGGCAACCTGGCCAATTGTGGGGAGAAGCTCGATTATGAGAATCAAGCTATAATTCTCCTCAATTCGTTACCCAAAAAATTCAAAAAGCTTAAATCAGTCATTAAGTATGGCAGAGAGACTTTGACCCTGGATTCGTTGAGATCTAGGGAGTTAGAGATAAAAATTGAAAAGAAGGATTTTGAGGCCTTGTTTGCGAAGATTAAGTCTTCTAAAGGCCAACACAGTTCAGCAAGTAAATTGAGCTCTAAGTATGATAAGAGGAAACAACCATTAAAGTAGAAGAGAATTACTTGCAATTACTGCAAGGAAGATGGTCGTACGAAGTGTGAATGTCCCATTTTAAAGAGGAAATGAAGATTTGATTCGTTCCGGATATATTGATTCTAATTTGTGTTGCTTATGTCATTTGAGAGGGTATTTTCCTATTTGTTTTGATTTTATGTTACTTGACAATATTTGTTTATGATTTGTTTGTTTTCGAAGATGTTCTTTTGAGAACAGATTCAAGTTGTCGTTGATGAATTTAGTTCACTGTCCGACTGAAGATCTGAAGTTTGAAGTTCGGAGGTCTTGAAGACTATTCTGATTTCCTCGTGTCGAGCAAAGTTATGATCTAGTTTTGTCTGGAATTCTAGTATTCTGATGCCATTTTTTATATATACTTCAAAAGGGTAATTTGTTAAATATGAATTA
This sequence comes from Sechiopsis laciniata, assembly GCA_037833695.1. NCBI lineage: Eukaryota > Viridiplantae > Streptophyta > Magnoliopsida > Cucurbitales > Cucurbitaceae > Sechiopsis > Sechiopsis laciniata. The sequence continues at coordinate 988 of JBBMKA010046791.1, forward strand.
CACATCAAATTGTAATAGCCCTTACGGTGAGTTTAGATGAACCTTGGGTTAGTTTTGGGATTAGGTTAGCTAACCATGTGGGTGTGTAATTGTGATATCATATATAAAGCACTATGGATTCTTCTTCAACTTTTGAGAGAAACCCTAGCCACCATTTGAGAGCTCTTGATTCATCAATGGCAAATATGAGTGAGCGATCAAGATTGATCATCTCACATTCTGAAAAGTGGTGTAGGCTAGTCCGAACCACTTTACATCGGTGTGTTAATTTATTCTCCTATCCTTCTTTACTTATGGTTTGATTTTCATCGATTTTGTTGATTTGGTTTAGAATTGCATAGGTCTGGATTTTGGTTTAACATGTTCAAATCAAAGTTAAAATTAAGAAGATATGGATAAAAAAAGATTGAAGAAAAAATCGCATACGAAAAAAATGATAAATTCTTTTTCCTATTTTTTCTTTCAAACCTAAACTCTTTCAATTGTATCTTCATTCAATCCTAGCCATATATCACATTTTTCCTAAATCCAATGGCCACCAGTCAACATATCTTCATCAAATCTCGTCCATTCATCATTTTGCCATAAATTCAACGGACATCTTTTATCTTCTCTCAATTAAACACATTGCCTCAAGAACTAAAATTCTACAACAACTATCTTATTCAAAATAGATCCAAAAAATTTGATTTACTGCACACATTCTTGAATCGGTGCATTGCAAATTTTGTGAAGAAAATGTCAATGCTCAACTTGTGTTTTTTTGCCTACGATGGTATATTGTAAGGTTTCTTTTTTATTTTTTATTTAAGATTTGTATTAAAGTGTGGGTACACCTTGGGTTGTGAGAAAACGTAATTGGTTTAATCATGAACTATTAAAAGGATTTGAGTTTCTCTTTAACCTAAAAAAAAAAGAGTTGGATTGGTTTAATCATGAATCCAGTAAAAGGATTGGAGTTTCTCTTTAGCCTAGGAAAAAGAGGGTCGTGTAGGTTTGGATCTCACCTGTGTAAGAAGATCATCAATAAAATATCCAAGGAGTCTTCGGGAGTGGAGTAGGAATTCTGAACCACCATAAACCTCAGTGTCTTTCTCTCCTCCCTTAACTCTTATTTTTTGTGATTTCAATTTTTTCATATTAAATTGCATTTTTAGATTAATAAAGTTTAGATCACAAATGTCATTTTTAAAGAACAAAAATGTTGGCGAACTTTATTCACCCTCTCTAGTGTTGTCTTTCGATCCTACATTTATGTGGTTCAAAAAATATCCTACTCCACTAGCAAAGGGGTTTTATGGCCTTTGTTTTAGACAATATTATAGAGATATTAATCACAAGTTGTGAGTTCGTTACAATAAAAATTTCAAGACCAAACAACAATAAAAAATAAAAAATAAAAAAAAAAGCTAGATGCAAAGATTCAAAGCAAGAACAATACGGAATTTACAATGGGATTTAAGGAAATAAAATCACCTTGAAAAGAATCAAAGACCCAAGAGAACTCTTCAATCTTATATTTCTCTAGAAATCTAGCAAGCCTCTAAGGATAACTCAAAGCCTTTAACACAAAGATTTCCAACTTGCCTAAGTGTTCAACAAAAAGATTGATGAAGAACTTGAATGGTGGCGGGCAAGCAACGGTGGCGGTGGCAAGAGAGTCACCGTTGACCAGCAGTTGGTGACGGAGCAGTAGAGACTGCGAGATTGGAAAGAGGCGGCGGCACTCTCCGTGGTTGGGCTTCTTCCTTCACGTGAGCGTGCGCGAGAATAGAGTGGGGAGCGATTTTGCTCCCTCCAATTTTCTTTCTCTTCTCTTTTAATTTTTTTTCTATTTCCAAAGACCTCACTTTTAATTCCTTTATCTTTCTTACTTTCCCAAATACTTTTTGCCACTTTTTGATTCCAATTAAAACTTTAACCTAAACCTCTAATTTGGATTTATTTATAAATAATAGAATTGAGGGATTCACCAAGATTTGTGTCTAGAAGATTAAATAAATGATCAACAACTAAATAACATCTCCACAACTAATCTTTAATTAATTAGTTTAATTAACCTATTTAAATTAACCATGATTTTAATATCCTAAAGCAATTAAAGCAGTTATGGAATATATGTTTTAATTAAATGTATCAATATTTAATTGGCCCATAAAAATTGAAAAATAATAATGTTAAATTTGAAACCAAATTGCAACATACACCTTTGAAGCTTAATGAACAACTTAGCAATAATGGCAAAAGCCAACTACAAAATGATTAATTTAATATAAAAATGAGCAGTGAAAAAGGATTTTTGTTTTCAAAAACTGGTATGATTTAGTTTTAAAAAAAACAACAAAACAAAACATCAAATTGCTATTGTTGATTGAGGTGAGACAATAATGTAAAAAGAAGTTTTGGGAAATAATTAAAACAAAATAAAATTATGTTTTCACTTTTTAATTTTTATTTTGTTCGTTGAAATTCAAAAATTCCATCCATTTCATGTCGTGCCATTTTTCTTTTCTTCTGTAGAAATTAAACTCGAATAACAAAACAATAAAACACAAATTTTCTCTACAAGCAATTCACTTTATTCACAATCTCATAATCATTTTCTTACATAGTTTTTTGTCTCTTATTACTCTCTTTTGCTCTACACTAGTCTTTACGAAATACACACTCTATTTATAACCTATTACAAACTTGGTCTCCAAGTTCTTACTATAAATGTTCCCCACTAATTGCTAAATCAAGAATCCACTAATTCCTTAATTAGCTCCTAAATTGATTACACACTTATTCCTTAATTGTCTACCCACTAATTTCCACAATTAACAATTATTCCAAATACATTAAATATATTTAAGTTTATTCAACAAAACTCTTTCATAGACTTAAATGCTTCTACCATCCGTCATGCTAATTATCTTCTTGAATTTCTCGAACAATACTTTTGACAACGGTTTTGTGAAAATATCCGCAATTTAATCTTGACTCGCAACATGCTTCAGTTCCACACTTCCTTCCTTCATGATCTCGGATAAAATGAAAGCGAACATCAATATGTTTGCTCCTTTCATGATTCACTAGATTCTTTGCTAACTCAATTGTTGATCTGTTGTCTACTTGAATCACTAACGCACTAAGTTGTTTTAACTCCATCTTGCTCAGCAAATTTTTCAGCCATATTGCATGACAAACGCACCAAGAAGCTACAACATATTCAACTTCGCATGTTGAAAGTCTCACGATCGGTTTTTTCTTTGACAGCCAAGTAAATGTTGTATTACCTATAAAGAATGTGTATCCCGAAGTACTTTTCTTATTGTCTATGTCTCCGCACCAATCGTTGTTGGAGTATCCACTCAACTTGTACTCTTCTGCTTTCGAATAAAACATTCCAAGTGACACTGTTCCTTCGATGTATCGCAAAATTTGCTTTAATGCTTTCCAATGCGGATAAACTAGCTCTTCCATGAACCGACTAACCATGCCAATACTCAATGTGATGTTTGGCCTTGTACATGTAAGATAGCGAAGAATTCCCACCAAACTTCGATATTTTCTTGCATCTACACATTTTCCTCCATCAAACTTCGAAAGTTTCGTATCTGGTTCCATTGGTATTGCAACTAGATTGCAATTTTCCATATTGAACTTTTTCAAGATCTCTTTTGCATACTGCTCTTGCCATACAAGAATTCCCGTCTCTTCTTGTTTAACCTCCAAACCGAGGAAATACTTCAGCAAGCCCAAATTTGTCATCTCAAACTCTAGCATCATCGTGCTCTTAAACTCTTCTATCATCGCATTACTATTTCCTAAAAAAATCAAATCATTAACATAAAGGACAACAAATATCGCATTACATACACTCTGCTTTGTGTAAAGCGCATGCTGTAAGGACACTGCTTGTATCCGCATTCCTTAAAATACGTATCAATGCAAGTATTTCACGCTCACGGTGTTTGCTTCAACCCGTAAAGCGCTTTCTTCAATTTTAGCACTTTTTTTTTCTTCTCCAATTTTCACATATCCAATTGGTTGCTCAATATACACTTCTTCTGAAAGCACACCATTCAAGAATGCTGTCTTGACATCCATATGATAAATCAGCCATCTAAATTGTGCCGCTTGCAAATTAACAATCAAATTGCCTTCATTCTCAAAACTGAAGCAAAAACTTCATCATAGTCAATTCCCGCTTTCTGCTTGTATCCCTTCGCAGCAAGTCTTGCCTTGTATCGCTCTATTTTCCCTTGCGCATTCATTTTCTTCTTGAATACCCACTTCACACCAATCGGCTGACTTGCATTCGACAGTTTTGTCAGCTTCCATGTATCATTGCGCTTTATCGCATTAATCTCTTGATCCATGGCGGTTTGCCACTTCTTGTCTCGTGCTTCCTCAAAACTAATACTTTCTGAATCTGTCAAAAGATACACAAAATGCACCTCATTTGTCGCATCGTACAATTCTTGCAAACTCTGCATTCTGGGTTGTTGCGATTTTTTTTTTCTTCTTCTTCTTCAGTTGTTTCAGGCTCTCTTGGCATACTCGTTGATGCAACGACTAGTAATTCTCTAACTTTGATGCCGACTTCGATCGAATTATTCCAATCTCATTCGTTTTCTTCATTTACTCGCACATCGCCACTCAACAACACTTTCTTGCTTATTGGGCCAAGCAGCTTGTACCCTTTAGTTTTCTTATAATAGCCAATAAACACATACTTCTTGCTATTGTCTTCAAGCTTTGTTCTTCGCTAATCAGGTACATGTACATAAGCTACACTACCAAACCCTCTAAGATGCAAAACTGTCGGCTTTCGTCCGCTCCATGCCTTTTGCGGTGTTTTATCATCTAGCTTCGCATGTGGACACCGATTTTACACGTAGACTGCGCACTGCACTACTTTCACCCAAAATTCCTTTGGCATAATTTTACTCTTCAGGATTGCTCGAACCATATCAAGAATGGTTCTATTTTTCCTCTCGGCCACACCTTTCTGTTGAGGAGTGTATGGTACGGTTAGAAATAGTCTTATGCCTTACTCCTAGTAATATTTCTTAAACGTCATCGAAGTATATTCTCCACCTCTATCAGAACGCACAGTTTTGATCCGTCTACCAGTTTCCTTTTCCACCCTCACTTTTAATCTTCTAAACGCCTCGAATGCCTCTAATTTTTCTTTCAAAAAATAAACACAAGTTTTCCATGAGAAATCATCAGTAAAAGTAATGAAATACCTTTTATCGCTGAAGATGCGAGGGTAATTGGTTCGCATATATCCGTATGAATCATCTCGAGCGGTTGCTTTGCTCGATATTCTGCTTTCTTCTAAAACGAGGTTCTCGCATGCTTGCTGAGCACGCATTCTTCACAAAACTTTCCATCATAGTCCATCTCTGGTAGCCCGTGCACCATATTCTTCTTCGCTAACTCTTTTAGTCCACCATGATGTAGATGACCAAAACGAAGATGCTACCACGTTGCTTTATCTTCTATATCGACTCGCAAATATATTTCTCGCACTTTTCTCAAATTTAGTCTATACATGGGATTTCTTCCCGACTAAACTCTTTTTCTTGTCCCTCAAATGCAACAACCGGTCTTTAAAAAATACAGAATAACCCTTCTCTGTGAGTTGCCTCAAACTCAAAATATTTTTTTTGAGATCTGGTACATAATAAACATCCTAGATTGACCCTGTCAAGCCATCCTTCTACACAAAAGAAACCGTATCTTTGCCTTTTACCTTTACTTTTGATGCATTCCCAAAAGAAACATGATCATCTTCAATTTTTCGCATCTCTTTGAACAGATGCTCGTGTCCATACATATGGTTGCTTGCCCCTGAATCGAGATATCATACAATATCATTATTATCGCTTCCTTCTTTATGCGCCATCAAAAGAGCACCTTCATTCGCATTGTTTTCTACTGCTAAATTGTTTGTTTCTTCAACCCTTTTATCCGCACAACAATCTCTCACAAAGTGCTCTTCTTCATCTCAATTGTAGCATTTTTCGAAATACCAATCACTCGCAGTGACCATACTTGTGACACTTGTAGCATTCAATATTCGACTGATTCGATCTACAATCTCTTTTTGGACCGCGCCCTCTTCGGCGCCAATTCGCTTGACTCGTATGTCCCTTCTCCGTATCATAACTGTCGCTTTGACTATTGCGACCATATCCACAACCTCCACAGCCACGACCTCTACTCTGAAATTGTTTAGAATAGAGTACCTCTTCAACTTCGATTGACGCCTTGGTTTGAAGCGCTTGCTCTAGCGTTTCCTCTTTCTTCTTGTTCTTGAGTTGCTCGTGTGCCTCAAGAGAACCAGCAAGCTCGTCAATAGTGAGCGTTTCAAGGTTCTTTGACTCCTCTATCGCGCATACCACATTCTCGAAATTATCCGTCAACGATCTCAAAATCTTTTCAACAACTCGTGCATCTGTTAGCTTTTCGCCATTGAGATTGAGTTGATTCACCACTGTCTGCACATGCGTGATATAGTCAGATATGATTTCTGACTCCTTCATCTATATGCTCTCCAACTCACCGCGAAGATTCTAGAGACGCACTTGCTTCACTTGGTCAGCTTCTTTGAACATTTTCTCTAAAGTGTCCCACGCTTCTTTTAAAGTAGTTGCACTCGGAATCTTCTCAAAGCCTGATTCGTCAACTGCACATAACAATATGTTCAATGTTGTTTTATCCTTCAAACGCGTCTATTTCAACGCTTTGGTTTAAGCCGCCGTATAATCCGCGATATCCTCTGGTTCTACAAAGCCTTTTTCGACCACTTCCCATGCATCACGAGATCCAAGAAGCGCTTTCATCTGGATGCTCCAATTTTCGTAATTCACCTTCGTCAATCGTAGCAGCGGCATTTGACCCGTCACGTTTGCCATCGGCTCTGATACCAATTTTTAGAAATTAAACTCGAATAAAAAAACAATAAAAATAAATTTTCTCTACAAGCAATTCAATTTATTTTACAATCTCATAATCCTTCTCTTACATTGCTTTTTCTCTCTTATTACTCTCTTTCGCTCTACACTAGTCTCTACGAAATACACACTCTATTTATAGCCTATTAAAAACTTGGTCTCCAAGTTCTTACCATAAACGTTCCCCACTAATTGCTAAATAAAGAATCCACTAATTCCTTAATTAGCTCCTAAATTGATTACACATTTATTCCTTATTGTCTACCCACCAATTTCCTCAATTAACAATTATTCCAAATACATTAAATATATTTAAGTTTATTCAACATCTTCTAAGGGTCCTAACAATTTTCATTTTTTTTCTGGTTATTACAACTGTAAAAGCTTTATGTTTTCAATTGTCATTCTTCATTAATTGGATTTTGACCACACCCACAAAAACTCAATTTGAGAGAGAAAATGAACGGAGCAAGCTTTTTTATTTTTGTTTTTAGGGCTCATGTTTATACTAATTAAACTGTATGGGTTGAAATTAAAAATAACTACTCACCTACATTAACAGTGTAAAAAAATGCATTCTTTTCAAAATCTCCCAATGTCTTACTAATGCATAAATTAAACGCTGGATATTTACAAAAAGGGGTCAAAAGTAGCTATATTTCTAATTGCATTACAAGAATACTTAAACTCAAATAACGACTGCAATACAAATTGGGTAAGAAATATTCACTCAAAATAAACTTAGAATAAGGGATAGACTAGTATATTTAACTACAAAATGATAGATACCTCGGCTAAGAAAAGAGAACGGGACCCCTTACTTCAAACTCTAAAATAATGCACACAACTACCTAGCAATAAATAGAGAAAACAAACATAAACCCCAAAAAATATAGCCTGCTGTTCGAAAAATTGAAAGGAAAGGTCAAGAGTTCGAACCTCTCCTAAAATTGCCAAACTAAAGAGAATAAATTCGAGGGCAGCGACAAATCGAGGGCAAGAAAAATCGAGAGCAGGGTTCAAAAATCACAAAGAAGAAAGGGTAGTTTGCAATATGAAAATTGCAAGAAAAGTGTTCAAAAATTGAGAGCATCTAGAGAAACAGTGACAAATCATGATTAGGGTTCGAAAAACGCAGAGAGGGCATAAAACAATTGGTGCGTGCAATTTGTCGAAAACAAGGAGATATTTGTCAATAAGCTCTCTACTTCTCCAATTTTTTTTCAAACTTAACCATATTTATTTTTTGTGTTAATTTTAAAATTGTCATAATTTTTTTTTTAAAAGTTAAAATATCACAAAAATTTCTATGACAATTATTTAAATTGTCATGGTTTTAATATAAATTTTCTATGACAATTATTAAAATATCAACAATTATCATAATTTGTTTATAACTTAAAAATCATCTTCTTTTCACACAAAAAATGTGTGTTTTTAGATTTTATGGCAGTTTTCAATTTGTTTTCCTTAATTACATATTTTTTTTCTTAATTTTATGTCATGAAATGTAAAAATTCTTGGAGTGTTCGATGTAGATGACTAGTTTAGTCGTTATGGAAGAGTGTTCGATGTAGATATGAAGCAAGGTTATGCATTTGTTGAGCTTAGTAATTCCTAAGATGTTGATGGTGTAAGAAATAGTCCGAATGAGAAAGAAATTCATGGCATTCGAATCATTGTTCAAATAGCTAAAAGGGTACCTGGCGGTCCAAGTAAATCTCGTACATTTGTTGTTAGAGGCTCTCCTGAAGGTGCTAGGTTAGTTAATGTTTATGCATGCAAGCTTACTAAACTTTGGGTGTCTCATAAATCATTGAAACCATCTCCTTTGACTCATACTACAACCATTTTTGGAACATGTAATGAGAATTAGTATCTTCTTACATTCTCTACCAAATGGATCATAAACTCTTGAGACACAACTCACATGACATGTAATCATAGTTTATTCTCTACCTTTTTGTCACATGCATCATTCCCAATTGTTACATTGGCAGATGAGTCATCATCGTCTGTTTGTAGATCTGGTAAAATAAACCTTACACCCACTTTTTCATTGTTTTTTGCCTTACATTTGTCTAATCATTTGTTTAACCTAATCTTGGTTAGTCAATTTACTAATGACCTTAATCGTATTTTTAATTTTTTTTTATTGCTTGATTTATGATCATATGACGAAGAATTAGGTTGTAAATGTGTTTGCTTGGAGTAAATTTGAGTAACAGGAGGATAAGATTGAATATAGACAGAAAATGATGGAGTTGGGAAGGGACAAGGAATGGACTACCTCATATATAAACAAGTCATCCTTCTCATGACAAGAACTCAATGATGACATATTAAATGACGTATTTTAAAAATATGTAACATATGACGAGACAATATCCTTATTCAAACTGGAACAATAACAACGATACCCCTTTTGAAAATAAGAAAAACCAAGAAATTTTTTTTCAAAGACTTTGGGTCTAAGTTGGTACGATGATGAATTAACATCTTCAACGAAAGAAGTGCAACTAAATATTTTAGGTACAATAAGGAACAACTATTTGGTGGGAAATTGAACAAGATATGGAAATTAACCATTAATGACAAATGAATGCATCTGATTAATCAAGAAACAAGTTGTAAAGACGACATCGACTAAAAATGCTTTGGAATGCCTAAGTGAAATGATAATTCTCTTGTTTCAAACAAATGTCGATTTTTTTGTTTAGCAACCCCATTTGAGTGGAGTGTTAGCACAAGAAGACTGATGAAGAATTTCATTTTTACTTAAAATAAAATCCTATTACATTAGAGAAATACTCACCATCATTATGAGTTTGCAAAATTTCAAGGGTGACACTAAAATGATTCTGAACTTCAACATGAAAGTTACAACAATGATATAATAACTCAAATTAATTTTTGATGAAATAGACCCAAGTCAAACGAGAGTATTCGTCAATAAAAGTAACAAAATAACAAAATCCAGGTCTAAACAATTTTGGATTGAGCCCCAAATATCAGAATGAACAAACTCAAATGTATCATTAATGACTTTGCGATAGCAGATAGCTAAATGCTTTAAGTGTGATCAGCTCGCACTTCACGCAAGTATACGCAGTCTGCAGCAAGTAATAAGTAAATTATCGATCTCCACAGGGACTGGAAACTATCCAAGGTGATGTTCAGAATTGAATTGTAAATTGCGCGAATATGATTTGAGTTGGTTTGTGATTGAAACATAAAAGTAAGTAAATAGCGAGATAAAGTAGTATTGAGAAGATAAGGCTAGACCAAGATACTCATGAAATTCAGCAGCAATGTAATAAACAAGAAACATTTGGTAAGAGACTCTATCATACTACGCCTTACAAACTTCTGCTTCCGCTTTAGTTTAGCATCAAGTTTGACTGTTGACGTGACTAGATGTAATTACCAGCTGGCACTAAGTATGTGATAGTTAAGCGTTTATTCCTAAAATCCGATTCAAAGCATTACAGATGTAACACTACCTATCAAACATGCAAAGTAGACTTAAGTTATTTCCTCTTCCGATTTACAACCTATTAGTTTGTGTGGATGGCCGGTCGACACTCACTATTATATTGATGTACCTAATCTACATGCTCTAAATGAACCCTTCCAGTTTCTTCCTACAACATGCTACTAAGATTCACTTTCTCCTAGTTTTGCCCTAATGAAGTTAGTTCATGATACAGACAGAAAACACAAAACACGATATGGAAAACATATTAGAATTTGTATTGCTGAAGTAAAATTAGTCTAATAATGAAATAAAAGAAAAATAAATAACAAACTATCGTCGTCTCAGTTGTGTCTCTGAATTCCTCTCAGAAGAAAGAATCCGAAGAACACACCGGCGATCCTCGCGATCGCCCCTTCTCTATTACACACAACAATCTATTTATAGGACTAGGTCATCAAATCTCCAAATCTCTCAGAATGGCACGACTCAATCTTATTGATGATTTCTCGTTTTATCCTTGCCAAAGGTATTTTGATTTGTCTACGGTAGGACTTCCGTGATTTCAGCAATCTGTCTCGTAATTTGTCTGGTTAGTCAACTTCTTGCTGTTAGATGATTCCTTCCTTATTTCTTTGAAATGCTTCTGGCCTTGGTCTTCCGAGCTTTAATTGCTCGCAATCGCGCTTCTTGATTCTCAGCGTCGCACTGCCCCACTAGCGCTAACCCTGCAAAAATAGAAAATAGCATAAGTCCTGCGAAATCTGTGCTAAACGTGCTATCTTTTTGTTTTCAGCTTAATAATCTATATATTTCATTTTACTCCCCCAATGCGTAAACATCAGAGAATTACACCTTTTTATTCCTAGTTTCGCCTTACTCGCAATAATTTTCAATTAATAAGTGCAAACAATGATCTGAAGTAGACTAAAATCTGACTCTATTTTAGAGTCATCAACCCTCAAACTTAAATCATTGCTCGTCCCGAGCGATGCTATTATTGGTGTAATAAACGCTAAAAGTAATGCAAATCACAATGCCACGTTCTTCCTCTTGCTAAAAAAAAATAATAATCTTTAAGTATTATTGCCTTGATACACCAAATGCTTAATCATTCCAAATCATCATTCACTAGGATCCTAACAATCTCATCTCAGTTCTTCTCCTCATTCCCTTAGTCCAAAGTTCAACTCCTAGTTTGGAGACTTTTGCTCTATTGCAATTCATTCAACCCCTATCATCTAAATCCATTCAAGACATTCTGTTCGAGGCTTATTTATTTGGGTTCCTTTTAGTAAAATGTTCCGCTTGTCCGTTAATTGATCTTATAGCATTGCTAGCAGAATACTTGGATATCCCACGGCTATTCGCTCTTCTTGCCATTTCATTTTTATCCAGAATGCCTAGAGGGGTTTTTTTTTTTTTGAAAAACAATATGCGTTCGCATATTCTATTCGCAAAGCACTGCATAACGCGAGCATTTCTCACCCCCAAACTTAAAGCCTTCATTGTCCTCAATGAAGATGAGTTTTATTTCCCCCATACTTAAATGAATCTAAGGTTCTGAATGTCATTACTTCAAACTAATCGGTCTCCTTCCACAAAATTGTTCTATGTCCTAAGTTCACAAGTATCCGTCCCAAGATGATTTTGTTATTAACTAACGAATGATGTCTCGAGGCAAATTAAATGTCAGCATATCTAAGGCAATGTTTTGAAAGTGTAAAATTAAAAAGCAAGATTCTAACTCATCATTGGTCAAAGCATAAGCTTAAGTAGTGAGTAAAATGAAAGAATGATTATATTAATCAATGAGTGAGCAAATAAAAGAAATTGAAAGATAGGATCAGTAGGGACAGGGACTTCCTTTTTCACTATTCATCTTCTGAATCAGAGCTATCAAAGTCGGTGGAGGTGACAATGCCTTGGAGATTCGGGAAGATAGGTCTGTGGAGTTGCGGTTCTAAACGAGCCAGTATGTCAAAGACTACCCTGTCTCATTTCTTCATGTAGTCCACAAGCTTCTTCATATTGTTGTCTAGCAACCAAAGGCTGCGCCCGAATTTTTCTCCCATTGTCTTCTTCATTCTTGTTGGACGAGTGGACATGTGAGCGTATGTAGATGGTCCCGCGTCATCTGCCAAGTTTACATGTTTAGATGCCAGCTCGGCCATGAGGCACTGGATATTGCTATCCATTTCACAGGATTACGCCCAAATGGTGTCAGTCAAACTCTCTGTCGCCTAGCGATGTTTGCCTCAGCATCGTCTGCTTTCTCTTTGATTCTATGGTGGAACAGGTCCTCCGACGTAAGATTTCCTCTTCTTCCAATACCTTGTTGATAGTCTAACATCGCTGCTTTTCCTTCCTGATGCATCCTCACTTCTTCTTCTGCATGAACTGCTGCAACCTCAACAGGTCTAGAGGTGCCTGTATTACTGCTCCTTCTTCTTTCTTCCTCTATTCTCCGGTCAATCTCCTCTAGGTCCCTCTCCTCTATTAAAGACATCAATCTTTCGAAAATTCCTCCACTACTGTAGCACTTTCTTCCATTAGTTCAGTTGGGGCAGTCACTTGCCTTCGCATGGGTGGTCTGGCTTGCAACTGCTCTTCTTCACTATGCACAGATGCAGCAGCCATTAGCTCCAGATCTTGACTAGGGTCTACTTCTCCTTGATGCTCCATTCTAATCTGCCACCATATTCTATAAGTGGTTGCAAGTCTTCACACCATGGTGTAGTTTTATGGTCAATCGTGATGTAGAAGTTTTCGGACGAAAAAGAATGGGTAAAGAAAGTAGGGTTTTTGGGTTGTATTTAACAGATGAAAGGAAGGGGTATGACGATCGAACAATGCAATCGTCGCATGTGTCAGGGCGACGATCGAATTTTTGGTAACCATGCATTTTCTGCACACCGTTGGATCGAAATTCCTGTGATTCTACTGCTCGATAGTCGTCTGCAATTAATGATTGATATAATTGTAAACAGAGATTCGCTGAACTTATTGAAATTTAAGATTGCAAAGAATTAATGAAAATTAAAAACAAATAAACAGTAACTTCAGATAATCTTCTCGCATAAGTGAATAGGAAATATTTGAACTTAGCATGTGTGGAGCAAAATTTAAAGGTTACCAATACGCTCTGGCTCCACTTACACACTTGCGCACTTATACTTCAGTCAATGCGAATGAAGATATTCCGTGCTGAACATCCGCATTCCAGTAATGCTTAAGTCTTTGCCCATTGACTGCAAACTCATTCTCATTTTCCTCATTCTTAATCCAGATTGCTCCACCTGGTTTTACCTGCGTAATACGAAATCGTCCAGACCACTTGGATCTGAGCTTTCTTGGAAACAAACGAAGTCTAAAGTTAAATAACAAAACTTGCTGTCCAACCTCGAAAGTTCGAGGAGTCAGCCTTCGATCATGCCATTTTTTCATCTTTTCTTTGTACAGTTTTGCATTTTCATATGAAAAGTATCTATACTCCTCCAAATCGAGCAATTGCATCATTATAACAGCTCCTGCTTTCTGGAGATCAAGATTTAATTTCTTTAGCGCCTAGAAAGCCTTATGCTCTAGCTCGAACGGTAAATGGCATGCTTTCCTATACATTATTCTGTAGGGCAACATGTTCAATGGTGTTTTCAACGCAGTTCCCAAAGTGAATCATCAAGTCGCATGGACCAATCCTTTCAGTTAGGTCCTACAACTTTCTCAAGAATACTCTTAATCTCACGGTTTGAGATTTCAGCTTGTTTATTGGTCTGCGGATGATAAGGGGTGGCAATGCGATGCTTTATATTATACTTCTGCAGAATGTGAGACATTGCTCTGTTTATGAAATGTGTGACCTCATCACTTATTAGTGCTAGCGGGGTCCCAAACCTTGTGAAAATGTTCTTATAAAGGAATCTAATGACTGTTTTAGCATCATTTGAAGGTGTTGCGACCGCTTCAATCCATTTTTACACATAATCAACCGCTACCAAGATATACATATTTCCATGCGAAGGGGGAAATGGGCCCATGAAATCAATTCCCCAGACATCGAATGATTCAACCTCTAAAATTGAAGTGAACGACATCTCATCCTTTTTTCCTATGTTTCCTTTCCTTTGGCACTTATCGCATGTCTTTGCATAGTGATGCGCATCCTTAAATACGCTTGGCCAGAAATAGCCAAATTGGAAAATTTTCACTACAGTGCGCATTCTTCCAAAATGTCCTCCATATGGTGATGCGTGGCACGAATCTAGTATTGCATTCTTCTCATGTTCCTCTACACATCGGCGTATTATTCCATCATCACATTGCCTATAGAAAAATGGTTCATCCCAAAAATAAAATCTCCTATAGTGGAAAAATCACTTTGCTTGTTGTCTTGTAAGATCTGTTGGGATGACATGGCTTGCTAGGTAGGTGGCAAAATCGGCAAACTAAGGGGCATTCTTCTTTTCTACCAAGTTGAGTGCAAATACTTGTTCATCTAAGAATTTTTCAGATATGTTGAGCATTGTTGCATCGGGTTGCCTATTCTCTAGACGAAATAGATGGTTTGCTACAACATTCTCGCAACATTTCTTATCCTTGATCTCTATATCAAACTCTTGTAGAAGCAGAATCCATCTGATCAATCTTGGTTTTGCATTAGCCTTGCTCATCAGATATCTTACATAGTCACCTTGGATCCTATTAAGTAAGAGCGAAATTTTTCTAATGAGTAAACCACTGCTAAA
Organism: Sechiopsis laciniata; assembly: GCA_037833695.1. NCBI lineage: Eukaryota > Viridiplantae > Streptophyta > Magnoliopsida > Cucurbitales > Cucurbitaceae > Sechiopsis > Sechiopsis laciniata. The sequence continues at coordinate 16,158 of JBBMKA010046791.1, forward strand.
AACTCATTCTCAATAGTTGTATAGTTTTGCTGTGATTCAGTTAAAGTCCTGCTGGCATAGTAGATGAGATGGATAAGCTTTTCTCCCTTCTGACCCAAAATAGCTCCTATTGCATAGTCACTAGCGTCGCACATTAGCTCAAATGGCTTTTTCCATTAAGGCGATATCATGATAGGTGCAGTAGTTAGAGCCCTTTTCAATTGTCCAAATACTTGCAAACATCGCGAGCCAAAATAAAAGGGACGATCAACTTCTAATAGCTCGCACATGGGTTTTGCTATTTTTTGAAAAGTCTTTAATAAAGCGCCTATAAAACCCAGCATGGCCTAAGAAACTGCGCACGCCCTTCACATTCCTTAGTTGCTCCAACTTTTCTATTGCTTCAACCTTTGCTTGATCGACTTCCATTCCATCCTTAGAGATTTTATGTCCGAGGACAATTCCTTCTTTTACCATGAAATGACACTTTTCCCAATTAAGCACTAGGTTTGTTTCTTCACAACGGTTAAGCACTTTTTCTAGATTTGCTAAGCAATCAGAAAAGCTGTTCCCAAACACCGTGAAGTCATCCATAAATACCTCCATGATGTCCTCGAGCATGACAGAGAAAATAGACATCATACATCTTTGAAATGTAGCGGGGGCATTGCAGAGTCCGAACGACATTCTTCTGAAAGCAAACGTTCCATAAAAGCAGGTGAAAGTGGTTTTCTCTTGATCCTTGGGATCAATTGTGATCTGATTGTACCTTGAATATCCATCTAAAAAACAGTAATAATCCTTCCCTGCGATGTGATCCAACATTTGGTCTACGTAAGGTAAGGGAAAATGATCTTTCTTTGTTGCTTTGTTCCGTTTACGGTAGTCCATGCACACTCGGTATCCTGTAACTGTTCGTATTGAAATCAGCTCATTTTTCTCGTTGCGAACGACGGTGGTTCCTCCTTTCTTGGGCACGCATTGAATTGGACTGGCCCACTGGCTATCTGATATGCGGTAGATGATCCCAGCATCATGCCATTTTAAAATTTCCTTTTTCACTACCTCCTTAATGGCGGGGTTCAATCGTCTTTAATGTTCCACTGAAGTTTTGGCATTATCCTCTAGAATGATCTTGTGCATACAGAACGTAGGACTAATGCCTGTTATATCCGCAAGAGTCCATCCAATTGCCTTCGTGTGCTGCATGAGGAGTTTCAGTAGTAATTGCTCATGCTTTGATGTTAGTTATGGAGATATGACAGCTGGTAATGTCTCGTTCTCTCCAAGGAAGGCGTACTTCAGATGTTCGGGAGAGGTTTTAACTCTAGCATTGGAGGTTCATCGGTTGAGGGGTGTTGTGGTAAGTTACCTCTTGTTCCCACATCGAGTGCTTCATAGTAATGCACTTTGTTTATCACGTCCTCCAATGCATCTTCCTGTAAATCCTCTACTTCCTCTATATTATCGACAATGGTCAGCATCTCCTACTGTTGTTCAGTCATGACTGCTTCATTCAACAGTATTTCCCATTGACTGATATTGAAAGTATCCTCTGTATCAGGCTGCTTCATCAAATCGAATATGTTGAACTGAATTTGTTGATCGTTCATTCTTAACGTGATTGTTCCTTCATAAACATCTACCAATGTCTGTTTAGTTCTAAAAAATGGTCGTCCCAAAATAATTAGAACTTCTAGATCTGCTTCATATTCAAGAATGATGAAGTCTGCTGGAAAAATGAACTTGTCGACTTGAATCAATATATCTTTGATTTTTCCAATAGAGCGAGTTATCGACCTATCAGCCAACTAAATTGTTACTATTGTGGGCCTTGCTTCATCTATTCCAAGCTTTTTGTAAATTGATAGCGGCATTAAATTGATGCTAGCACCTAGATCATAGAGTGCTCGCTCAATCTGATTACTACCAGTCTTGATCGGAATGGTAAACTGCCCAGGATCGACCTCTTTCTTTGGGATTTTATTCTGAAAAATTGCACTACATTCCTCGTTCAATGCTACTACCTTGAATTCCTCGAATTTACTCTTTTCCTTAAGTGCATCCTTCAAAAATTTCATATAGTTTGGCATCTGCCGAAGCGCATCAACCAAGGGAATGTTGATGTGAATTAGTTTTAAAATGTCTGTGAATTTCTCTAGTTGCGACTCGTTTCCTTTGCATCTGATCCTTTGAGGGTATGGTGGCGGTGGTGGTTGGTAAATAGGTAATGGTTTCGCCATATCTGTCGCTTCCTTTGCTATGGTGGGTCCTTTGTCCGTTCCCTTTGCTGGTTGCTTCCCTGTTGATGGTTTCGTTGGGGCTTTTGTTCCTTGATAATTTCTAATTTCCTCACTATCCATCAAAGGTTTCCCACTTCATAATTCAATCGCATTTACTTGCTCCTTGCCATTCTGCCTAGATCCTTCCGTATATGACGGTAATTGCCCTAGCGGTCTATTTTTTATATCCACTGCGATTTTGCCTAATTGCAGTTCTAGCGCCAGAAAAGTTACTTGTTGAGTCTTCAATAGGGTTTGATGCTCCATTATAACTATGTCGTTCCTCGCTATGTAATCCTTCAGTACTGAATCTAACTGCGGAGCTTGATGGTGGTTACTTCCAAATCCAGATTGTGGAGGTGTGCGCTGCTGTCCCATTTGGTTAGCGTTGCTGCTTTGTCCTCCCCACGAGAAATTTGGGTGTTGTTTCCATCCGGCATTGTACGTATTTGAATAAGGATTATATTGCTGTCACGAATTCGAATTTCCAACATAATTGACAGACGCTGTGTTTTCACTACAGAGCTCGTACAAATGATCGCCTCCACAGAGTGCGTAGAATTTGGGAGTTGATTGCTCAATTGCCGATGCGTTTTGGGGTGCAGTCATTTGAACATTTTTCAGAGTGTTTGTCACGTAGCCAATTGTGCTTTTATGGCGATCATTTCACTTAGCTCGAATTTACCTAGTGTTTTATCTTGGTTTCGTCCTTGGCTCATCTTAGGCGCATGATTTTTAGTGGTTGTTTCAATGATTTTGTAGGCCCGATTGTATGTTTTATCCATCAGACATCCTCCTGCTATTGCGTTAATGATAGCCTTGTCCAATTCCAATAATCCATTGAAAAAATGTTCGATTTGAAGCTTATAAGACAGACCATGGTATGGACATTTCGCTATAAGCTCCTTGTACCGTTCCTAAGCTTCTCCTATAGCTTCATCATCTTCTTGTCTAAAGCTAGTGATTTTATGCCTGGAATTCATGCTTCTTGCACAAGGATAGTATTTTGCTAAAAAGCTTTCAACCATTTTCCTTCAAGTGTAATTACTTGGTTGCATGTTTATCCAGTATCTGGCCTTATCCCGTAAGGAATATGGAAATAGAAACAGTCGAGTATCTTCCAAAGAAATACCGACTTCCTGGTTAGCGTCACTAATAGCTAAAAAGGTACGTAAATGTTGATGCGGATCTTCCGAAGAAAGTCCTCTAAAAGGCTCATTGACTCTAAGCATGTTATACATATTATTAGTCAATACAGGGTGTCTACCTTCACCGTTGGGTCTAACCATACCTTGATATGCTATATGATTGAATTCTCCTTGTTGAGTTCACGTGACTCTATCTCTTTCATCTACCCATTGTGCTGGCGGCAGATTAGGATTTGAGTTCGCATTTGTTCCAAGTTCTGTAACCGTTGTTGCTACTGTTGGTGGATTTATCACTCCAGGATGATGCTGTGCCATGGGATCCATTCCTCTGCAGTTTCTCCTTCTCTGTTCGCGTATCCTTCTTCGAAAGGTTCGTTCAGGTTCTAGATCAAACACAAGAGTTGCGCTCATGCACCAATCACACTAAAATGTTGAAAAAAATGAAAACTGCAAATATATATATATATTCTAAACACTCTCGTCTGAAGATAATTTTACACAGTCCCCTAAAACGGCGTCAAAAACTTGACTCTGCGATAGCGGATAGCTAAATGCTTTAAGTGTGATTAGTTCGCACTTCACGCAAGTATACGCGGTCTGCAATAAGTAATAAGTAAATTATCGATCTCCACAGGGACTGAAAACTATCCAAGGTGATGTTTAGAATTGAATTGTAAATTG
>JBBMKA010046802.1:0-20247 GCA_037833695.1 Sechiopsis laciniata
AGGGAAGCAACCATCACCAACACGACGATAGTCCTAAATTCACAAAACAACATATCAATTAATAGAATGAAGAAGTCACATATTTTGCATCCTAGGCATTATCCTTAAAATGAATGCTCATTTTAGATTTTCGTACATATATTCATCCAAAAGCGAATCTCAATTCCATTCTAAAAAAAAAGTTTTTTTTTTATTTTTTTATTTTTTATTTTTATTTTTTTTTTTTATATCATGTTAGAATAAAAAAGTGGTAGATAAATGGTTACAGAAATTTAAATGGTTACAGAAATTACCTCTAGCATAAGTTTGGTTGGAGGTTCAAAACATTCAACACAACAAAGATAACAACTTAGTACCATTTGAAATAACAAAGCTTAATCTCTCTTCTAATTGAGAAATGGTACTAGATCTTTTAGCCATTTCTCATATCAATGATATCACTAAAAAGAAAATACTCATTTCAAGCATGATATGGACCCAATAAACCTTCATAGAACTAGAACATAGCGAATTAGATATTCATAATAAAAAATCTACAAGGCAAAAATTACTTTGTTTATGGTTTCCCTTAAATTTCATCAAAAAAGTTAAAATAAAATCTTACCATTGAGGTACTCTTGGAGGAGGCTATTGTTAACAATGTGTGATTGGAAAATTATCAAGTAAGTCTTACCATTCCAATTTTTTTAATGATTAATTTTACATTTTTTTCCTGATTTTAGAAAAACTTCATGCATTTTCATATTGGGTGGAGCGTGCTTTTTCCAGTGCAAAAACTTATTGGCACATACAATAATAAAGAGAGTTATATACATCCAACAACTAGTTGTTTTTTATTAAAACTAAAAGTGTTCTACCAAATGTGTATTTTGGCGGGTGTAATGTATTGTGAGATTAAAAGCTAGCGATGATTTTTTTTTTCTTATTTTTTCTTTCTTAGGTGTGTGTGGTCCTCCCTGAGTTGAAGAAGATATTTTAATGTAATTTTCTATTTTAATTTCTATTCCAATTTTTTTTTCTTTTTAGTTATTTTAAATTTTGTTATATTACTTAATTTAACATTCATATCTCTTTTATTTAGTTGTTTCTTTCTTTTTTATGAACCTTTTATTTTGTTGTTAATGATGATCGATTGTATTTAAGCTTATAATAATAATAATTATTATTATAATTGTTATGTAATTAGTTTATATGTATTATGATCTTTTCTAATTTTATTTGTATTACATGAACATATTTATTTGTTCTTAAAAACAAAATTTACAATCTACAATATGGTGAGCGAGTTCCTTAAAATGTGGTCAACTTGAAATAACTATTTTCAAATGATTTAATTGAAATGTATTGCATAATAATTTCAAGTATATTCCTTGATTTAATTGCTACATTTTCAATGTGAGTACTTATATTTAAGTACATAGATTTAAATGCATTGAGGAAAAATTAAATTAAAAATTAATAAGAATCTAATAAAAATAAACATTTGGAAAAAGAATAGAAACAAAACTCACAAATTTGAAGGTGAATTACAACTATGGATAAGAAATGAAATCTTTTATTTTGGAAGGGAGTGAGACAATGGAGAAGGTGAAATCAAGTAAACCCCTTTTTTTTTTTTTTTAAATATTATATATATATAGTGGACCCCACAGATACAAAACCTACCACCGTACAAGGCAACAAATCTACCCTATTCTTACAAATACTTTCAAAACCACCCCTTTTTACTAATTATGGACCACAAATCCTACAAAATAGAGGATACTACTGCTCTCAAATATATGAAACCAAATACTAATTTTCGAGATCGAACCCATGATCATGATGTTGAACTGAATAGATACCAAACATTGAAAATATCAAGCCACTCCCTATTCAATATTTCCTCCTATGTGCGGTAGGCAAAGGTCCCACTCAATTTTCATTTGACTTTAATTAACTAGATTTAAATGTAAGTACCATCTGGCCAACAAAACAATGAATAATTTGTTTAATTAGCAATAGAAGAAAATGCCCCCTCAATTTTCATTTGAGAAGTAAAAAAATAACTCAAACTTCTATTTGGGCCACCTATTATAATAAGTTAGCTCCATCCATCATTCCAAGTAATAATTTACTATCAAAGTTCACAAATATATACATAGAAACCCATGAAAAAGGTCTAGCAAAAAAAAAAAAATCTCATTTCAAGCATAAACGTCATGTACTTTGATCAAAATGATCAAAAGGTTGAAATCTGATCAAAATGATCAAAAGGTTTAAATCCCTGGCTTAAAAATGTGGTCTAAAAAAAAAACTCACAAATCTTAAATTATACCGATTATATCCAAACCACCATTACATATAAAAACTGAAGTTTTTTTTTCTTTCTTAGAAGTATAAAGATTTGAATCTCCAAATTCAAAGAAAAAGGCACATGTTAATTATGGTTATGTGATCATATTATCTCAAAGTAGAATTTGGACAAAGTTTAATCTAAACAACTATAACAAACAAAATACGTACATAATGTAACGTAAATACAACATAGTATTATTTATAAAACAAATACAGAAGGAGCAAAGCTTTGCCTGAGCAACGAAGGATAACCATAATACACCAACAATTCAAACATATAGAATGTTCAAAAGGCTTCGAATTGAATATGATAGAACTTCTATCTTTCAAAAGGACGTTATACCAGAAAATAGGGTTTGCAGAAAAGTGAGGATAATAAAAATGGAGGCAGCAATGAAGGAGAGGAGAGTCCATGGCGTATTGAAATATTTGCGTTTGAGTGAAGCCATCCATCGATTCCATCGTCTCTTGCAATGATCACGTAAAACTTCGCTTATAGCTTTGAAGTAATAAAATTCTTCATGGATGTCCACACCTTTACCGATATCGTTAAAAAGTATTGAAATTTCTACATCGCTACCACCAATTAGGTTGGTTATTATTCCTTCCTTCGCAAGTAAACTCGAATCTTTTTCCGTGCTTATTAACGCGCCTAGAAACAAAACGTAATGGATTATATACCTTGGAAACTGACTCCCGACCTTGAAATTCTCAAACGCCATCAAATTTCGCAAGTAAATTTCAAAGATATCGTTAACATCAAAAGGTGGGATCTTAAGAACACCAGCTTCAAAGGTTATGCCCATCATGCTTTTTTCTTTTGTTGCTTTCTCGAATTCGACTCCAGCCTCACAAAGCTCAGTTGCAGATGGGGAAGAACCAACCATTTATTTTGAAGCCCATCATTGCTTGTTTCGACAGGCGATTGATAAATAATTGGAGGATTGAAGTAAAAGCTTAAGAAATCGAGCAAGTGGTTTATATTTTTGTTGGAAATACCTTGAGGAAGATCACGATGCTTCATGAACATATTTGTAAAAGACTTGTGTATAACATATGCAAAGGAGACATTAGCAATTGGTGGAATTAAGTTAAAAAGTTCTTGAAGAACAAAAAAAGGAAGTTGATTCTCAAGCATGATTAAATCATGGTATAGATTAGTGTTCAAGGCTTGGAATTTTAAAGAACGTTCCTCGCTAGTTAGAACAAATTGACCGGAATTAACTACTAAAAACTCCACCAAGAAACAACCATCCACGAGCATCATACCTACAAACTCCTTTTTCTCCATGTTTTTTGCCAAATCTTCATAGCATTTTCGGGCATTTTCTTCCAACCTTAAAATGATTTGAACGACGTCCCTGATTTCTCGTTTTATGCGATGTAGATAGCTAGCGAGAAATCGGAGTTTTAATTGTTCCATCGCTTTCAAATCCTGTCGACCGTGGTGAAAAGGGCCAATGGACATGGCTTGAGGTTGATAGGCCGAGGGATGAGCCTTTAGAAGCCGTTTCGAAACACGAAAGATGCAACATTCTTCTGTAACTTGATGAAGTTGTTGAAGCTTGTTTTCAATAGAATTCGCTATATCAACGTGTAGTACTTCAACATTGATGTCAACGTAAGGTTCTATGTTATGTTGATTCATTTTGAAATAAGCCATACAAAAGATGTTTAAAATCTGCTTTCAATAGATGAGAGATGTGCATATAATTAATTTAAATAAATAAGAAAAAACGGATGATTTTGGATGTAGGATATATAGAGAAAGATGCAATAAGAACTAAAAATGAATTAATTTCTATATAAAAAAAAAAAAACTAATTTCGTGTATGACCATTCTTCGTTTACACATTTTAAGTTAGCTTAGAGAATCTCGGTTAACGTCATATTAAAATGATAGGTACTTTGTATATAAAAGAAAAAAAAAATCATAGTACTTTGAATTGCACATTTGATGAATATTATACTGAGTCCTATACTATTCCTTTATATATATATATTAGTACAAATTGAAAGAGGAAACCAACAAATCCTATATAAAGAATACTACTGCTCTAAAATAATATGAGAGTCAAATACCGATTTTCATAATCGAATCCATGACCATGATGTTGAACAATTAAAATTAAATGGTAAAAAATTAAATAAATAATTTTTTTAATTTTTAATTCTTAGATATAAATAGTTATGATTTAATTACATAACTTTTTGGTTTTTAGGTCTTTCTTAATTATTAGACCTATCCATAATGGTTAGTCAAATGAAATTGAGTGGAGGCATTTGCCTCCTATGGCAATTTAGAAAATTTATTTCATTATTTTATTGGCCAAGAGTTCTGATTTTAAATTCAGTTGATTAAGATAATTTATTTCTTTATTTTACTGGCCAAGTAGTTCTTATTTTAAATATAGTTGATTAAAGTATAATGATTTTTTTTTTCTTCGTTTTCCTTTCAAGTTCACGTCAACTGAAAATTGAGTGAGGCCGGTTAAAAAAAAAAGGAAAAAAGAGTCGGCCCTATACCTCTTATTGCAATATAGACAAATTATTTATTGGCTAGATAGTTCTCACTTCAAATCTAATTAATTAAAGTCTACATGATATATTTTTTTTCTTGAAAAGTATAGATGTCAGCAACTGATATCTTAGAAAAAAGATGTCAGACATCAACCGATAACTATTCTAGTGACATCGAAAGAGAAAAATGATGGACACTTTAGATATCGAGAAACGCCCATCATCTTTCATCTTCCAATGATGTTGTAAGAATGTCTGTCGTCGTAAATCATTGATGACGGGCAATAATGTTCGCCATTCTTCCATTTCAATGACGGGCATGATATGCCCGTCATCATCCATTATCAATGACGGGCGAGGATGCCCGAAATCTTATATAATCAATGAGACTTTATATTGCCGTGGTTGAATACTTATGATGTCAGGTGATAACTTTCAAATAGAGAGTTAATTAGGCTCATATCTTGATGTATTCTAATGTTATTTGACGACTCTAAATAATAAAGTCATTTAAGCCTCTACACTACTACATTCCAACACATTTTAAGAGTAATAATCGCATTTAATGATAGAAATGTTGCTAGAAGTTATAGATGTTCACATATGTTCTGCATGAAGGGTAAAATTAGGCTAATGTCAAGAATTGGGATACAAATTTACACGCATTTAAAGCATAAAACGCATTGTGAACCCTTAAGCTCATTAATTCACTTTTATTCACACAGGATCAGAGACGCAACGCTTAGTATCGCATCATAGCAGAACGCGTGATTGAACGTGCCTGGGAGCAAGCAAATAAGGAAACATTCTTGACATAACGCTAGAAATCGTTGTCAATCAAATAAATCAACTGAGAGATCCTCACAAAGATTGAACGTAGCCTGCAAGAAACCACAGACGCGTATAAATAGGCGAAGGATCAAAGAACAAGGTGTGCTGGTTCTATTGGGCATTACCGTGGATGGATTATAAGACCGTCAAGGTCTCATTGGAGATCTCCGCTGCGCTAATTCATTTGTAAACCCTAATAAACTAGTACCATGATGTCTGTTGGTAGAGGGATTCCTTAGAGACAACAACGTCGACTTCAGCAGCCTGTTTATTATGTTAATCTTATTGCTTTCTTAGATAGAACTTTTTTGCTTTCTGTTGTACCTCATAGAAGTAGTTGTAATGCCTATTTGAATTAATCTCATGCAAAATTGTTTTAGAATTGATCGCTTGTTTACATTCATGAGTAACCTTAATTCAAAGAAGCATCGTTAGGAGAAGTAAGGAATGATAATATTTGAATTAGACTTAAGATAATGGGGGATACGTTAGTAATTGCAACAGTTGTTTTCATTAGCAAGGAACGACTGACAATCCATTTGTAGCTTGCATGTCGTTTATCTTGGGAAACAAGGTGCCAAGGGCTTAGCCTAACTGAAATTGCTAGGTGATGCGTAGTCTTACGCATCTGTAGAGTTGAGATAGGAATATCCGCTCACTAATCGCTTGCACATACTTGTTAAAATCGCAAACTCATGGGCAATGTACCAGTGAGTTGTTGTTAGGTGTTTCGGGAGGGAGCCTAAGGTGAGAGTATAGTAGGTGTTCACATTCTCACCATTACTTATCTTGAATCAATTTGGTTGCTCTCAGTCTATGCTCTCATTCATTTATTTATTCAACATTCCATTTTAAACCAAAACCAAATCAAAACCAACTATGTTATTATTTTGTATCGACTTTTAAGATAGTAACGGTTAAATACCAATTTCCTATGGAGAACGATAAAATAAATACTTATCACTTGCTATGATTTCGACCACGTATACTTATGTGAAAATGATTCCGAAGCCGATACTTAGCAATAGGTCTAAGCTTAGAATTCATACATTATTCATATACAAACGCATTCGGAAACCGCAGCCAATAGTATGCATTAATTGAATGAATTTTAGAGTTGGAATGACTTTGAGTAGGAAACATTTACATAAATATGATGCATGTATGATTTAGGAGCTTGAATATAAAAAGTTGAAGAAAACTAAAGCTTTTTGAAGTAAAATATGAATGTTGGACGCTTTTTGTACTTGAATAATAAGATCCCAAGTCTCGCTAATTTCTTCTTATATCTGTAAGAGTTGGGAATGTTGTTAGCTCTGCATTCAAAAAATAAACAAAAATAGAAAAATACAACGCTGGATGCATTGGGAATGCAACGCTGGATGCCTCGAGAATGCAATTTTGGATGCATTGGAAATGTGATGTTGAACGCATTAAGAATGCGATCTTGGATGCATCGCGGACGACAGAATCACAAGATCTCCTAGACAGAATCATGAAAATCAAGGGATTTGCTACAAAAAGATAAATGCTATGATATTATATCTTAAAATCCAATTCCTTGGTCTGCAAGCATCCAAAAGGCTATAAGTAGGAGAAGAACGAAGAGAAAAAGGTGTGCCTATTTTTTTAGTTATTCTCCCGCAATTGAGATTAGGGTTCTCGAGAGAAAGTTCGTAATTCCTAGTGATAGTAGGAATCTAGTTCTTCAGTAGCCATAATTTACCGCATTCTTGTTAAACTCCTCATTTTTTTAGTTTTACATTTTTCTTTACTTTCAGTCGTTGCACTTTAAACTTCAATAGGAACCCTAGTTTTATCTTAGAGCACTGTTGTTTACCTTTTCATATTGATTTTTAATCCACGCTTAAGTTTCCATTTTATGGAGAATTATTTAGCTATATTTTTAGTGCATTATAAATGATTTATGCATTAATTAAATGACTTTTAGAGTTAAAATGAAATTAAAAAGAAGGTTTATATAGAAAATCATGCACATAGAATTTGAAGAGCCTAGATGAAAAATTAAGGAAAACTAAAGCTTTTTTTTAGAATAAGCTTTGGATGTTGAACGCTTTTAAGCATAAAAATGTTAAGATCCCAAATCCAGTTGAATTATTATCATATGTGCAGGATTTGGGAACACTAACGCTTCGCGCTCAATAGAAAAATAGGATTTCATAAAGTGATGTTCGATGCTTTAGAAAAGGTAGATGCATGAAGATTTTTTTTCTACATGGAAATATAGGGAAGAGATCTTAGAAGATATTATGGCCATCGAAGATAAAATCTAGAGCAAATCCTTTCGAAAATAACTCCCTTGAGTCGGAAGCAACCTAGAAGCCTATAAATATATCAAGAACTGAAGAACCAAGTGTGTTGGTTTTACGAGGTTTTCTGATAACTCTAAATGACAAAGATATTTAGGCCTTATTTCTATATATTTTAACAAATTTTACATTGAATAGATATATCTTAAAGTTAAAGTATTGTTGGAATTAAAGATAATTGTATAAGTTATGCATGAAGAGTCTAAAGAGCATAAAAGATAAAACTTGGATAAATTATAACTTATTGTGTAGAAATTGAGAATATCCAACGCTTTGAGCAAAAACATGTCAAGAAACTAAGTCTCGGTGATATATTGTTTTATGTGCAGGATTTAGGAATGCTTCACGTGATGCAAAGGATGCCAGAATGCGAAGATCGACGCTTCGGAGGATACAAATCGAGAATATCTTTTTGGCAGATTCGTAGAAATAAAGGAAGATATTTTATCTCGCCACAAAGATAATGAAAAATTTCTATAATCTTCCAAAGATTAAAACTTGGGCTACAAGGAAGACGGACATCTATGGATACATGAAGAATTATGATTCAACGTGTGCTAGTTTGTTAGAGTTTCACTGACAATGGATTGCAAGGTTGCTCAGGGGTATCGATTGAACCTTCGACCATGTCTATTGTTTGTGGAGCTCGAGCAAGCTAGTACCAAGGTGTCTGTCAAAGTCTAGAGATCATAAGTGACAGCGGCATCAGTTCTTCAACAGCCCGCTTTTATCTGCTTTCTTTATTGCTTTCTTAGATAGGATTTCTCTTCTATTTTGCTTTGAATTCTTAGAAGTAGGTAACACACTCTTGAATCTTTTGCAAGTAGTTGTTTTTATTATTATTAATCTTTTTTTATCATTTGTCGCACTCTCGTGCATATGTACTTCTTAATTAAGACACATACTAAGCACACGTTAAGAAGTAAGTTGTGAATTGATAGTTAGACATAGTAAAGGAAGATGCATTAATAATTGCGGCGGTTGTTTCAACTAACAGGGGTCAATTCACAGCCCACATGTAGCCCGTTTTTCATCCGTCTCGGAAGAGCGGGGAGACACAAAACTAGCTCATTAATTAAATGCTTATCGCTAATCTTAATTCCAAACTCCCGAGCTAGCATTTGGGTTTGTTGCATTACTTCCCGAAATGGAGCTTTAGACCTAAGTATAGCATGAATTAATCGTCTTATCATTATTTATCATAGAAAAATGTCAATCTCTTTCTCAATTGAAAACTTGTGCTTTTATAAAATAATCCATTAGACTTTGGAACCAAACCACCAACCAAACAATCCAGCCTTTTCTTTTCTACTTGACTCTTTAATTAAAACAATTCCCTGTGGAGAACGATAAAATAAATACTTATCACTTGCTGCATACTCGACTGTGTATACTTGTGTAAAATGCGATTTAAAAGTGTAGGACTTTGGTCACACACTTAGAATTAATCATTAGAATATTTATACATCACATCCGACTCGCATTAAGATTTTAGTGCCATTGCCGGGGAATTGTTTTCCATCAAAGGTATTTATTTAAGAGTAGTTCGTTAAGTTCAAAAATGCTAACTGTGTTGAACTTCTGCTTATAGGTGAAAATAGTACAGGAAATGAAAACTAAAAACAATAAGTGTTTAATCTAGGATCTGGCTAGTCGGAAGATCAAATTCACCATCAGGGCACTCACAAACAAACTCCATCTTTATTGTGGTTTACACAGCAAAGAATGAACACAACACCTTATCAGCTTACCTGGATAATCTGTCGAATTCCAGGTGAAGAGCAATCACACTACCGCTAACCCAAGGTCTACATAGGTAAAACGAGGTAATATCACATAGGGGAAGCGAGGCACATTCTTGGAATGCGGATATCGAGCAATGGATATCATTAACTCTATTAACTAGGGAATGCAATATTTGAGAATTGAAAAAAACAATGAATATTACAAAAATCACTTCAAAAGTATTTGCATGTAATAATTCTTCCAATCTTTTACTCAAAGAAGAAATCTATCATTATTTGCTTTTATAGGACGTATTTTTTCTCTTATATAGGATTTAGTTTATTTTTCTTTTTTGCTGTTGAAGTATTGAAGAAAAGCAAAAATTGAAAAGTGTAAGATTTCGATTAGGTTAAAACATCTAGTTGCGAATAATTGCGCAGAGTCTAGTAAAATCGAAGAGAAGCGGTAGCTCTAAACGGTAATAGTTTAAGTTGTTGTACAACCACGTTCGTAGTGGCTAATGTTGACTATTCATCAACCCATTACGACGTCATCGCATCTCCTATAAATTTCAAATTTGTAAGTCATTTTCGCTTTACGATTTCAAAAAATCTCAAAAGCCTAAATTTTGCATTCTGGTTAAAAAGAAATTCCCTATTTTCTTTCCTTCTATTCTCTTTACTTTATGCAATCTGCATATCTATTTTTTTCTTAGTTTTCAATTTGTAAAAACAAACTGACGCAGTGGTTAATGATGACTATTCTCAACGATAATTTGTAAATCTCGAATTAGTTAGAATGCAGGCAGCATTGGAAATAAATTTGACCTTGATAGGACGAGAGATTGAGGATCAAATCTGAAGGCTTGAAACATTACAATCAAACCTTAGAACATATTAAGTTTAGGAAATTAAGCCTCCCTTTCATTAAAGACAATGAAGAATTTAAGTTTGGGGGTAAGGGCAAGCTCGATACTTAGGTTAGGAAAAAGAGAAAAAGAACTTTAAAAAGGTTGTTAAAAAACAAAAAATTAAAATAGAAAAATTAAAATCAAATCATTCTTGGTAAGATTTAAGCATGATGTGCTAGTAGCCTTAGGATCTTAAAGTAGTCTGCTGTTTATTGAAAGTGAAATCTTTTGTAATATTTCCCTTTGCCTAGATGTATCGCTTTATCGTCAAGTGAGCCACTCTAGGAACTATGGAATTGTAAACATGAGTGCAACCCAAGTAGGAATGCGAAAAAGCAAAAGCATAAATCTTTGAGGGATTTGAGAATCTAAATAAATATGCTTAGGACAGAATGTTTTGGGAAAACTTAGGATAATTTAGGGGTGAATAAATTGTTTCGAAGTCTTAGGAATTAATTTTAAGAGTATTCGTGATTCTAGTAAGAGGTTAGTGTTAATGAAGGAAGTAGGCTGGCAAATTCAAGATTCTAAAAACCAATAAGTGAAAATTTTATGAATTTTTAGTCCATGGAATGCAAAGCTACAAAGCATAGGGCACATATAGAATCTTTTCATTTACTATGATCATGCATATAGGATTTATATAAATTATCTTTCATCGGTATTATCTACTTTCTTTATTGCTTTCTTAGATAGGATTTCCTTCCTATTTTGCTTTGAATTCTTAGAAGTAGGTATTAACGCACTCTTGAATCTTTTGCAAGTAGTTATTTTTATCTTTTTATCATCTGTCACACTCTCATGCATATTTATTTCTTAATTTAGATGCATACTAAGCACATGTTAAAAGGCGAGTTGTGAAACGAGAGAACTGAGACTTCCATTTATTTTTCTCACGCGTCCTTCTCTATATAAGTTATCTATGTTTGCCGCTTCCACCAAATTCCTTGGAAAATCTAGCCAGTCAAGCTCAACATCCGATTCTAAGAGTGCTTTCTTAAATAGCTCATCTCGCCTACTTTCATAGGCCCAATAGTTTTGCATTTGAGCAAAGACTAACTCGAATTTTTGCACTAGATTATCCACAGACAATGATTCTTTGGCGTGCTGCTCCCTCTCTTTTCGCCTTAGAGTCTCGTTGGGTATTGGGATTTTGGGGTGAATGAGTAAGTGGTTGTCACTGGATCTGGGTTTGAAGCTTTGGTTGAGGCACAACTATGTGATATAATGTAGATAGAACATCTTGCCTTACTGATTTTGGCGTAGCGCTGGATTTGCTCTTATATTATCGACCCATATTGATGCTATCTCCAAACTTGATTCCATAGATCAGTAGTGTTCGATTTCTTTGTACCAACGTATCATGTGTTGTCGGCATGATCGTGGTTTTAATGAAGCGAAACCTATCATTCAGATTAGCCTTGACCCAAACCGACGAAAGCGAAGTCGAATGTTTCCACTTTGCTCCAGCAATACCGATTATCTTCAGGCATTCCTGCAATTGTTCCTCTGATGACGACTCCATTAATTCTTGGCATTCTACACCAATAGTGTTGTGAAGTTTTAGCACATGATTCCGAGCGACTACACGACAGTTGATTACTTGGCCTTCACCCTTGAGAAGAGTGGTTTTTCTTCATTCGAGTTTGCTTAGAATTGGCAAACCAACTCCGGTCTTGCATCCAAGGTTGGCCGCACGAAACTCGTCCACCTAGCGCGTTAATCCTATCAGAGGTCTATTTTGGTATCTTATCTGTTTGAAACCCTTGCTCTCGTCAAAATCCCTTCTCCTTCAAGAATGTACTGCTCTTGTGGATGCAAAGGTTCTACTCAAGCTTGGGAACATTCTTGCCATAATCGCATATTTCAACATTGATGGCGATTGCTTCGCGTTTTAAGGCATTTGCAGTTCCTTTGATCTCAGAGACTCTATTATGATGCTGCAGAATCTTAGAAACCATTTCGCTGCCTCCGCCAAAATTCTCTCTTCTCTTCTGATTCTTCTAATGTGATATTTCCTTAGCGTCCTCAGTTTGCGATGGCTTCTTGCTATTTTTTGCTATTTCAATCGCTTTGCTCCATTTTTGCATTGTCTTCAGCTTTTCAACCTTGTGCGGCCATTATATTCATTAGCGCACTTTATTGATCTCTTTTATTTCGAAAAGGCTATGTTGTCTTCTTTAAGCCTAAATGTGAATGCGTAATGGGTTTTATCTTTTTTGTCCATATTTTAGCTTCTATCTACTTCAATTGTCCTATAAACTCTAAAAAATGCTTAAGTGAATAACTGAAATTATGCTTTATTTAAGAGCTATCAAAAAATGAGATGAAAAAAAAGAGGAAGAATGAAAGTAAGAAATCCTACGTTCCCTTTAAAAATAAAAAAGAGAAAAGATGAGGGGCACTTTAGATGACGAATAATGCCCGTCATTAAAAGTGACCGACATTAAAAATGTCTATCATCATTTGTTTGTCTTTTTTAATTTAGTGTATGTCCGTCATCTAACATCCATATTTTTTAAACTCTTTTATTAGTTTATCATCTATGCTCTTAATTGTATTGGTGAATTCATTTCCTTACAGTTGGTTTTAACCAATTTTCATGCATGTGAGTTAAGTAAGGTCTTAACATTTGAAAACTTGAGTCTTTACATAGATTTTGTATAAGATTGGACCATGAAGTTAAAAGATCTCACCACGTAACTCCATTGTATTATGAGGACTTTGCTTCACACTTAATACATAGTGGGCTACAGACTCTTGTTTATGAAAACATCCTTAGATGAGTATAGGTAAGTGATAACTCTAAATAATAGAGTTATTTAAGCCCCCTCACTATCACATTTCATTACTTTTAATAGAAATGAACACATTCTAGAAAGAAAATAATGCTAGAAGTTATAGATATTGAATTAAGTTCTGCATGATTGGTAAAATGCAAGCCCACATTAAAACTAGGATTAATCATCATTCAAGTAAAGAAAAATATACACATTAAAGTAAAGCACGCCAAGAATCCAAGTCTGGTTAATGCGATATCTATTGTGCAGGACTGGGAATGCTTCGTGTCGTACTAAAGGAAGAATGTGTAGAAGAAACACGCCGAAAGTAGTACAAATGGCAAAAATTGCGAGAAAATAGGAAGATTATATTCGCCATAAAATCAAATAACAAGTCTAAAGATTCTCTCAAAGATCATACTTGGACTACAAGGAATGACAAACACCTATAAATAGGTGAAGGATCGATGACCGAAGTGTGTTGGTTCTGTTAGAGTTTGCTACCGATGGATTGCGAGGTTGTCGAGGGTTCGATTGAGCCCTTGGATATGTCTGTTGTTTGTAAAACCTAGTAGGATAGTACCATGATGCCTGTTGAAGTTTGGAAGTCGCGAGTGACAGGAACGTTGGCACATCAACAACCCATTTTACTATGTTTATTTATTGCTTTCATAGATAGGATTTTATCACTTTCTTTATAACCATCAATAGGAATAGGTTGTAACACAGACTTGATTTAAGATTATGAATGGTTGTTTTCAGCACTGATCATCATGTTCACATACTCATGCATATTCTTAATCAAAGACGAATCATTAGGAACAGTGTAGAATGATAAGTAACTAAGCTAAGCTAAAGATACAGGAATGTGTATTATTATTTATGGTGGTTTCCTTTTATTAGCTAGGGTCGATTGACTACCCACCTATAGTCTACTTTCCGTTCGCCTTGAGAAAGTGTGTGGCGAGGGATTAACCTAATTGTAATCGCTATGTGATGCTTAGTCTTTTACATTATTAGAGATAGAGTTAGAGATAACCTTCTCCCTAGTTGCATGCATATCACTTGTTAGAATTGCAAACCAACGGGCAATGTATCGGAGGGTTGCTGTAGAGGGTTCCGGAAGAGACTTTAAGTAATAGTGTAGCGTGAACTAAACTTATTACCATCATTTATCCTTAGTTTAACCTTAGTCGCTTTTAAGCCATCTTCTCGTTTCTAATTACTTAGTTAACTGTAGACTTAAAACCAAAACCAAACCCTAAATTGAAGTTGTTTATTATTTTGTACCGACTCTTAAGATATGATCGGACCAAATTTGACCTACTTTTATGTGCTTATTTCTTGTTAGTTTGGGTGTTTATCAAATAGGATGTCTAAAGAAACTACATCGAAATACGGTTCCAACGCGAAATACGGTTCCAACGCAACAAACTGGAGATCAATTAGACACTTAAGCAAAAAGATATTGAAATAATAAAAATATTGTGCAGCTGCCTAGGGTTAGCTGCGAGCCGCGGGCGAAAGCATTATAAAAACGGGAGTTTTCTAATTTTTAGGTTATTGGGAGCTAGAGAGCTCGGATTTAAGCACCGTCTTTTGATACTTTTCATCTCTTCCTCTAACTTTCTCTCATTATATTAGATTTCGATGTTTGGGCTTCATTATTTTGATGATTGGCTAGACTCTCGACGCCATTTCAAGTTGTAAACATGGTACAGTGTTATTTTTGTGAGATCTTTATATTTTTCAAGAATTTTTCAGCATGTTCTATCTTTAGATTCTTGTTCATATTCATATCATATGTTCTTTTGTTGATAGATTGACAACCTATTGCTTTCAATTGAATGTATGATTGTTAGATTTAGCTAACAATAGGGTTGTAACGTGTTTTCATAAAAGTAGAGTTTTCCTCTTCATTTATGTAGAATGCATGTTAGGACCTAAAAATCAGGAGAATGAATTAGTCAAATTAGGAGTGCATGTCTAGTTTAGTTAATTTATCTTAATTAATCCATAGAACTTAACGTGGTTAGTTACGTTAGTATGGAACGTCATCGTGCCCAGCTAATCGAGTTAATTAGACTATTTAACTCGACATATGGAACTCTATTGTGCCCAGCTAATCGATTTAATTATTAATTAGAGGACCTAAGGTTACATAGGAGCTTTGTCGGTTTTTCCGATAAGATCGATTAGGTAGAAATTGTTGGATAATTTATTTCATTAGGTCATCTATGATAAAAAAAAATATCATTATTACTTATGTTTACCTCGATTCGGTGCCCAAGGTTTATTCTCTATCATTTACTTTTATTTTTTTAGTCATTTTATTTTTATTCTCCAAAATCCTCCCATAAGTTCGTGTCAAATAAGAAAATTAAAAGATAGAAATTGAAATATTCGGTTCCCTGTGGTTCGACTCTGTTTATTGTTAAATATTATAAATATTTAACGTTAGATTGGAATTTATAAATGTATTTCATACACCTCTCGACAAGGTCTTGTCAAATTAGCGTCGTTGCTGGGGGGTTGTCAATAGTTTGATTTTTTAATTTTTATTTTATTTCTTTTCAAGTTTTAACCTATTTATTTTAATGGATAACAATTTTTCATAGTTTGTAGATGATGCGTTAAGGAAGAATGAGGAAAGTGATGTAAATTCATAAATTTTGGACATAAAACTTATTCTTTCTAAGTTGGAGTATAGGCAAGCACCACAAGATCATATGTCTCATGTCTACACCAATGAGTATCATGGCCAGTCTTACATGCATTATGATTCTCACGGTCATGAGTGGGATCATTTTTATAGATGCTAGGAAAAGCATCATAATTTCGATCAGACTTATCATTACAACCATGGACGAAGAGATCAATTTTATTTTAGCTATGGAAGTCAAGGAGAACAACAAAGTCATTACTTTGAGAACTTTAGTAAACCATCTCAAGCTCCAATAGAAACTTAGACTTCCAATTTAAGTATGTCTTTAGACGATATGTTGAAAACTTTAGCTAACAATAATCTTCAAATGCAAGAGAATAATCTACAATTTCAACAAGAAAATCTTTAATTTCAATTGGAAAATCAGCTTCAATTTCAACAAGAAACCAATGCTAGCATAAAGAATTTGAGGAACAAAATTGCTCAATTAATCAATTTAGTGAAAAAACTAAAGAGTCTACAAGAGCAACAATTTCTTGATTCTAGTGACGTAAAAGGTTTGGAGGTAAAATATATTGATAGTGAAGATGAATTTTAAAATTTCGAGCCATGTGAAGAACAAGTAAGTGAGGTAGAGGAAGTTGAACTTGAATTAGAAGAGGATGTTCATGTGATAGAGTTGGAGGTCGAAAGATCTGCATCTGTTTATCATTTTATTCCTCCTCACTTTGTGATTTCTCTTTTTCGTCTCACGAGTCAAAGTCAGAGTCTGTTCCTTTTTATTTTTCTTGTTTTGGTTTTTCATTTTTAGATTTTATTATAAAATATAAAAAGACTTGCACTTCTGGAGCCTACCAGTTGTTGAAGATTATGCTGAGTGCAAGAGGCTTCATTGACTCAAGAAAGAAAATGCCTAAAAAGTGGGAGAATTTCTATGTGCCATAGCATGTGACACAAAAGTCGAGCAATCGACTATAAAAGTTTGTACTTCCTGGAGATAGCCTGACGTTTAAATTTACTTATTTTCATTTTTTTAATGTTCTCTTTTTATTACAAGATTTATTATTATTATTATTTGTAGCTTAGCTTGTGTGCTTTTAGTTTTGTAGAAAATGAAATAACCTGAAGATAAGAAAACACATCATTCTTGAATGGCGATATCCACCACAACTTCAAACTTCAAATTTTAGGGGAGTTTCTTTTGATCCCTTTTATTCTTGCTTTGATTTTATTTAGAACATATATGTTAAAAGCATGCAAAGAATTAGGTTGGGGGTGGTTTGATATGAATTTTGAAGTCCTTCAACATCTGAGGTCAGACTAGTTATTTTTTGGCATTTTAAATCATACATGTTGATTTTTCTTTTGAAACCTTGAGCCTTTGTTGATATCTTTGAATGTCTTGTAAGTTAGGGATGCATCATTAGTTTGAATTTTGTTACTTGATAGAGATGAGCATGATTTTAGTTTTCTTTAAATTTATATGAAGGTGTCTTATTGATTTGTTGATTAAATTTATATGAAGGCATCTCACTGATTTGTTGATTAAATTTATATGAAGGTGTCTTATTGCAAGCCTATGGTAATAAGATGCATAGTTTTGATTTTGAGCGTACAAACACCCTAAATCTTTTGAGAGTATTGAGTGAAACCATGTGAGGGTGTTAAGTCTTGTTGCATTTGATTTTAATAAATTGATGAGATGGTTGAGTTTTTATATAATATGCATCCTTGAATGCTCATTCTCTTGATTGTTACTAAAATTCAACTTTGATGTGTGACTGACTCTATTGATATTCTTTGATATTAAGAGAGATCAAAATAAAGTAGAAAGAAGATTTTGTATGTTAATTTAACGTTTGCTCGACAACTAGCAAGATCTAGGTTGGGGGATCAAATTTGATCCACTTTATTGCTTATTTCTTGTTAGTTTGGATGTTTTCATATTTAATAAATTTATATTTTGTAGAAACTATATAAAATAGAATTTTTAAAGAGAATACATCGAAATACGGTTCCAACGCAACAAATTGAAGGTCAATCGGACACCTGACCAAAAAGATATTGAAATAATAAAAATATTGCGCAGTTGCCTAGGGTTAGCCGTGAGCCTCGCGCGAAAGCATTATAAAAACAAGAGTTTTCTTATTTTTAGGTTACTGGGAGTTAGAGAGCTCGGATTTGAGAACCGTCTTTTGCTACCTTTTCTTCTCTTCCTCTAGTTTTCTTCCATCTCATTAGATTTTAGTTTTTAGGCTTCATTCTTTTGATGATTGGCTAGACTCTCGACGACGTTTCAAGTTGTAAACACTGTACAATGTTATTTTCGTGAGATCTTTATATTTTTCAAGAATTTTCCAGCATGTTCTATCTTTTCATATCATATGTTCTTTTGTGGATAGATTGACAACTTATTGCTTTCAATTGAATGTATGACCATTAGATTTAGTTAACAATAGGGATGTCGAGTGTTTTCATAGAAGTAGAGTTTTCCTCTTCATTTATCTAGATTGCATGTTAGGACCTAAGAATCAAGAGAATGAATTAGTCAAATTAGGAGTTCACGCCTAGTTTAGTTAATTTATCTTAATCAATCCATAGAACTTTAAAGCGGTTAGTTACGCTAGTATGGAATGTCGTCGTGCCCAACTAATTAGGACTAATTAGACTATTTAACTCGATGTATGGAACGTTATTGTGCCCAACTAATCGAGTCAATTGTGAATTAAAGGAACTAAGGTTACTTAGGGGCTTTGCCAACTTTTCCCGTAAGGTCGATTAGGTCAAAACTGTTGGATAATTTATTTCATTAGGTCATCTATGATCGAAAATATCATTCTTACTTGTGTTTACCTCGATTCGCTGCCCAAGGTTTAATCTCTATCATTTAATTTATTGTTTTAGTCATTTTATTTTTATTCTCCAAAATCCTCCCATAAGTTCGTGTCAAATAAGAAAATTAAAAGGTAGAAATTGAATTGTTCCGTTCCCTTTGGTTTGACTCGGTTCATTATTAAATACTACAAATATTTAAATTTAGATTGGAATTTATAAATGTATTTGATATACTCCTCGACAAGGTCTTATCAAGATAACATTTATTAATTACCAATTCCTTGTGAAGAACGATAAAATAGATACTTCTCACTTGCTGCATACTTGACTATGTATACCTGCGTATTAATGCAATTCGAAAGCATAGGACTTAGTCTCACACTTAGAATTTATCATTAGTTTAATTATACAACAGTCGCATCACATTAGTGAGAGTAGTCGCTGACTCAATATGCCTAGCTCGTTAGGAGTGTTATAGCAAGATAGTTGGTAAAGTATGATTCTTACAAAATAGAACTCACTCCTTTCCACTTTAGGAAACTAGATGAGTATCGCCCTACTTGCTGGTTTTGGGTCTTGAACAAAAGGGTTCTCGTCTCTTACTGGCCCGAGGGGATTTAGTTGAACCATAAACCACTTAATCATGAGAAACGAATGGGTACGAAAGGAGAAGATGTAGTACATGGTAGATTAGACATTTGTGACCCAACTATATCTACGGATAACTCATGAAGGATTAACTAGCACATCATTGATTATATCGTGGACGTAACTTGTTTGCAGTGCGTAAGAGTTCAACTATGAGCTTTTAGTGAAATGCATTGTAATTAATATATGGAGATTAAGGGATTGATAAGAGAGGTTGATCATGTAATCTCATGTCTTTGTAGCTTACTAACAGTAGGTTCACTAGGTCCATTTGCTAGTTTACAAGAACATTATAGATTGATTCTATGGTAATATATCTTAGCTTACTACCTGTTGGTTTGCCGAACTAACACACAATAATTAAGGAAATAATAGAACTGCTGATTGCGTGGAATAGTGATGTGGCAAATCTCCACCTTCGCTTTGGCGAAGGGAAATTTAAACCAAACGAAGTTTGTGAGTTCCGCAGACGTGCAAGTGCACGCGGTCAAATTGTAGCAAGTTTTCAAGTAAGTAAAAGTCGTCTCCACATGGATTAGTGATTAATTTCATGCATAAGCGAAATTTAGAGAGTCAAAGTAACAGGTGAGATTGGTTATGATAAAACTAAGCTAAGTGAAACAAAGGTGAGATTGGTTATGATAAAACTAAGCTAAGTGAAACAAA
>JBBMKA010046813.1:0-20246 GCA_037833695.1 Sechiopsis laciniata
TTAAATGAAATGTTTTGAATTATGCAAGTACTTGATTTGTATGTTTTTGTCTTAAATGGTTTTTACTTCCATGCATGTTGAGTAAGGACCAGGTTTATGACCATTTTTGGGTCGAGTCTTTACACATACATAACAAACAAGAAAACAGGAATAACATACATATCAGCAACATCGGTGCCATAGCCTAGGGACAGGGCCAGTGGTCCCCCGAGTATAGGCGAGCAAAGCTCTGATTTTTCGAAAAAAAAAACATATCTGTAACATACTAGACTTAACCACGTGGAAGGTTCATACAACCCGAGTAAAAGGTTCTTACCTGAATGAAGTTTACAGAACACATTCCTTGCACTCCCAAAAGCAACTCAAGAACAAAAAATCTCATCCTACAATTAACCACAATCAGATAATACCCAATTCGAACGACGACTAAACACAAAATCAGGCTAAAAAATCCTTACCAAAACCCGAACAAAATGGCACGACTGCTATGTGCCTTGGCAAGGACAGGCGCAAGGCGCCCGGATTACAAGGGCAGTTGTGCAGGGCGACGCTAGCAGATTGCTTGGTGGATTGAAACTGCGTTTGGGTGAGGCACTGGCTCGCGGCTGGGCAGACAGCATCGCTAGTAGTGAAGGGCTGCACAAAAGGGACGCCGTGATGTTAGGTCGAGCGTGCGACACGGACACGGTTGAGGTGTTGCGTCTGAGCTGGACGGGCTGCCAAAACGTGCATGGTTGATTACTGCAGTTTTGGATGTAATTATATCTACGTAATGAATGATTTCTAAGCTTAACCTATTGTTAAGTGTGGCTTCGGAATCGCTACACGCAAGTATACACGATCAGAATGCAGCAAGTGATAAGTATGTATTTTATTTTATCGTTTTCTACAGGGATTGATGTCTAGAATTAAAGTTACGAAGAAAAGAGTTATGCGATTAAGAAAACTGAGTTGATAGTTGTTTTGGGTTTTTTTTTCTACGACTCTAAGTATGAAATGAACAACTGAGCATAGGTAAGAATCGTGGATGTGAAAGATGCTGAACCTGCATAAGTGGTTGATAGCTCTCAAATATAACATTATTTAGGCTAATATCTGAATATATTCTAAAGATATTTGTGCATTAATTGAGTGAACTTTAGAATTAGAATAACATTATGAGAAAATTTATATAAATAATATGCATGTATGATTTATGAGCTTAAATATAAAAGATTACGGAAATTAGCCCATTTTATAGTAAAAATTTGAATGTTGAATGCTTTTTGTACTTAAATGCCAAAGATTCCATGCTGCGCTAATTTATTGCTATATCTACAGGAATTGGAAACATTATTAGCATCAAAGCATCACGAATCGGAACAACAAATAAATAACTGTAGAACCGCGGGATCTTTCGAACAATATTTCCAAAGGACAAATATCCATTGCGAAAATAAAACAAGTTTTATAAAGAATTAATGCGAAGCGATGCAGAAATCAGAACAATGCAGAGATAAGAAAAGCAATGCGGAGCTGAAAACATTGATGCGAAAGCCGCAGATCAGATTAGATCAGATGCAAAAGCCTCAACAAGGAAAGAATCAGATGCAAAGAGAATGTCAACTATCAAAGGCCGATTGCAATAATCATGGGATTCATACCTTAATGAACAAAGATGTGATTGACGAATCAGAGGAAATCTGTCGCACGAATCAGGGGATAAGTTTCCAAAGACAAAATTCAATAAAAATATTTCTAAATTCAATCCTTGCCTTCCAAGTCAATTCCTTAGTAGCCAAGCATCTCAAAGCCTATAAATAGGAGAAGAACCAAGAGAGAAAGTGTTCCTGTTTTTGGAGTTCTTCTTCCATACTTGGAAGTAGGATTTTGTAGCGAAGTTCATGTTTCTATTGACATGGAGTCCTGTTCTTCAAGCAGTCGCCACCATTTACCGCTTTCCAGTTTATCTTTTCTTTGTTTCCTTTCGAACAGTTCTTGCATTTGAATGAATTCAGTTTTCTTTTGCAATGACTTTCACTTTATTCTTATTTATTCTTTTCCTTACTTTCATGTCTAGCTAAGCATCTTAGGCAAAGGTTAAGGGTACGAGTTGTAGAAGCATGAACTAGGGTAAAGGGAGTTATTAATTGAAGCATGTTAAATTAGGATCTTAATTAAATAGTAAATGGCGACCGATCATCCACATGGACTAATAGGTTATAAATCGGAGGAGGAAATAACCTAAGGCTAGTTTGTATGTTCAATAGATTAGTATTAAGTCTTTCGTACTTTGAATCAGAGTTTAGAGATAAACGCGTAACTACTGCATACGCGCCAGTTGATAATTACATTGGGTCACAACGGAAGTTGGGCTTAATGCGAACAAAAGCCGAAGTGGACGTTAGTTAGGTGAAGTATGGCAATTACTACTTACCGTAATTTACCCTAGGAAGTGTTAGATGCGTCCCATAACCTTAACCCGAGCCTTACTTAGTTCATTTGGCATTTTAATTTTACTTTCGCATTTAGATATAAAACAAAACTAAAATCTCGACACCATTGTTTTTACTTTCTTGCATGACTCTTAGATTAATTAACTTCTTATAAAAATCAATCCCTGCGGAGAACGATAAAATATAAATACTTATCACTTTCTGCATACTCGACTACGTATACTTGTGTATTAATGCGATGCGAAGCGTAGAACTTAGTTTCACACTTAGAATTTATCATTAACTTATTTATACCGCACCGAAATATCCCATTAGTGGTAATTAAATTTCATGCTTCTCTATTCGAGTAAGTGTTTTCGGCACTTAATGATTTATAACTAGCCCAGCTTCCACGGTGACTAATCATACTAAACCTGGGAGACGCATGCAATAGTAAGGTTATTCCTAACTCCTCAAATAATGCGAGAGAACTCCCATTAAACCTATCGTAACATATTGGATCTTCCTACAGTTCCTTCTTCCGAGTTTACAGAAGGTTAGCATACGTGGGTAGCTAATCGGCGTATGCTTAGAATTAAAAGTGCAGCAGTATAACATCTAACAACCTACATTTTTAACATGCATTCCGCATACAAATTCTTACCACCGCTCCTACTTTATGCATCATAGAAATAGACAACAATTGATAAGAGAAATTTAGATATCTGATAACTCTCAAATAGAGCACATTTTACGCTATTCTATTCTGCATTATTCTAAGGATCAAGGAAAATAATTAGGCTATAATATATAAATAGCGAGTAAAAACTACTAGAAGTCGCATGCATTCATGGATTAGCATTAAAAGCACAGTTTCGCAGTTTTAGCATAAATATTGAATAAACTGTGCTAAATTAATGCGCAATGCAGGAAATGCGAAGCTAAAGCATGGGAAGGAAAAATCAGCGCAAATGGTGACAAGCAGTGCAAGAAAGCGCTAAACCATAATGCGAACATGTTCGAAGAATCACACCAACAAGGAAACAAATGAAGAATCAATCAAGCAATTAAGCTGGCATCAATCAAATTAATCCCAGCAAAAATCAAGAGATCCTGCATTAATGAAGATTTTACAGCTTGCCTAAAATTGCTGACCAAGTAATTCATCTCTATAAATAGCAAGAGGAAAGCCGAGGTTCAGTGAGCTAGTCTGTTGGCCAAAAACCAATCTTAAGGAGAAGGAGCTGGTGGTGTTCGTGGAAGCCGATGATAAGGGGACTGCACACTTCACAACCGCACCAATTCCAACTTTTTATTGTTTTTCTTAGGAGTAGTCTATAGCTGTGAACATTTAGTAGTAGTAATAAAATTAGTTGATTTTAACTTTCTACTTGTGTTTATTGCTATGCTGCGTTATAGGAGTGGTTGATGAGGATTTATTTGTAGAAGCATGTTAGAAGTGTAAGTTATCATGTTTTATACTGCTGCATTTTTATTTAATATACATGTGTCGATTAGCTACCCATGCATGTAACCTGCGGCGAGTTCGAAAGAAGGAACCACAGGATGATCCAGTATGCTACGTTAGGATTGGGCGAAAAACTTTTCATCATTCAAAGTGTTAGGGATAACCTTACTAACGCTTGCGTCGCCCTGAGTTAGTATGGAGATTGCAGTGGAAACTGGATCTGCCATAAATCATTAAGTGCGAAAGGTACTTTTTAAATTAGGGAAGTAAGAAGCTTGATAACTATTCCCGCATTTTTAACATCTTTGCAACTATTTTTTCAACACTGCTCATTGCATTCACGTTTAATTCTTGCTTGCATTAGCATTCATATTTACTTAGTGTGAGCATTCAAAATCAACCACAAAAAAACTTCAACCCCATTCTTTACTTTATTTGCATAACTCTCACATTAGTAGTACTAGTTCTAACATCAATCCTTGTGGAAAACGATAAAATATAAATAATTATTACTTGTTGCATTCTAACCTCGTATAGTTGCGCGTAAGTGATTTCGAGTCACACTTAGCAATAGGTTATGCTCTAAGTTAATTACTGTACATTTATATTAGCACCCGAAATTGTACCTTCAATATCTCATTACTAAAACCTGTTAAACTTCTACAATACTATGATCTACTCCTAAATACAAAATAAAAATAAAAATAAGGAATTGGTGCGGCTGTGAAGATGTGCAGACTCCTTGTCATCAGTTCGTGCCAATATCACTAGTCCCGTTCTTTGTGCAAATTGGCTTCTAGCCAATGACCATCTCATTGATTGCAGCTTCTTTCCTTCTTTATATAGAGTGATTGGCTTGGCTAGCAAGTTTGGATGAGCTGGAAAATCTTCATAAATACTGGAATATTTGATTGTTGCTGGAATTTCTTTATTGATGCCAAATTGATTACTTGATTGATTTTATGTTCTTTCCTTATTGGCATGATTCTTTAAATGTGACTACCTCGTGAGTGCATCATGTTGTGTTGCTGTTTGCATTGATTTATTTTCCAACGCCTAAGTTCCACATTTCCTGCATTGTACCAGTTTTAGCACATTTTATTCAATATTTATAGTTTAATCGTGAAGCAGTACTTTTTATGCTGATTAATGGATGCATGCAACTTCTAGCAGTTTTTATTTGCAATTGAATCGTTATAACCTAACTATTTCTCTTGAACCTTAGAAAAATACAAAATAAAATAGCCTAAAATATGCTCTATTTAAGCTATCAAACCCCCAAACTTGAATAATTGCTTGTCTCGAGCAATGCTTGGACTACCCATTAGCATTTTTGTTCAACTTAGACAGTTTTTCTCCTCTTAAGCTTAACTCTACAAGGTCTTATCGCATTTCTTAATCTTAGCATAAAACTTCTTTCTCTTTTCAGTTTTCAAACTTTTCCAAAGATTCAAATTTGCGTCAAAATCCTCCCTATTGTGACTGGCAGATTGTTCCTCATTATAAGTATTTCCTATTACTCAATTTATTGTATCCAACTACTTCTATAACTAAGGTTGGTCAACACATTTTGTCAAGACCGCTATTTAGGTCTCTAGATCCATCAAGGATTTCCACTTGTGCTTTACGCATTCCTTTTGGGTTGAACTCATATCTACAATTCCCTAGTTCCTAGAATGATTTGCTTGAACATAAATCATTGCATCTAAGTAAAAGAATTTTAAGCTTGCGCTTTGATAGACAGTAGAGTACTCTGAGAATTCCTACGCTATTTGCTCTTTTCTGTCTTTATATTTTCCAAAATGCGTTGATCTTTATTTTGCAATTTTTTTTTTCAATAGACAATGCTACTTGCCTTACTTTTTCTCTCTTTCACTCTAGGGGCTTATCCTCACCCCCAAACTTAAAATCTTCATTGTCTGCAATGAAGGTAAGGCTTAGTTGCCTCAAACTTGGCTATTTCTGTCATTGAAATACTCTATCTCAAGCTTTAAGACTTCTTTATAAAATTTTGATTCTTTCTGCCATGCACGATAAGGACTATTCTAATTCTAAGTTTGAATCTAGGGAAATTTAAGAATTCTTCTAAGAAAAGGAAAATTTACTACTATAATCTTGATTTACGATAATAATTCTAGCACAATGAAATGCATGCGAAGGTAAATATTAGAAATATTGCATCCTATCATGAAATGCATGCGAAAGTAAATATTAATAAATGTGGGAAACAGAAAAATAAGAGAGCTGGACTTCAATCTAATTTTTCGCATTGGTGCGTTTGTCATCGTTGCCTAATTCCGCATTTAACAAATGCTTTGGGAATTCAGGCCACTTGGAGTAATCTTTCAATGCTACGATTTCATTCATAAAAAGGTAGTCACGCTCATTTCCATAAACCCAGAAGCTTTGTGTTAGACTGAAGATTCGCTCGACTCATTCTGCTAGCTCATTTACAGACAACGTTTTCTTCCCTTCTTCTTCGTTTGTTAGGAAAATGAGTATGACTTCATCGCAAAATTTTCATCAGACTCCTTGATCAACACATACCTTTGTTATCGAGAATGGAAAATACATCTTTTTTGGCAGCTTTTCAACATATCGCTGAATTTGTGTTTCTAATATTTGCCTCAAATTGATGTGCGTTCCAGACTTGACTACAAATAATAACATTGCTTGATCTTTTCTTAATAGGATCGTATTGATTGAGGGCATGATTGATGTTTTGATGAGTTTCACCTAATCGTTCAGGTATTATTTAACCTAAAATGCTCGGAATGATGTTGGATCGTTCCACTCCGCTCCTACTACTCCTATCATCTCAAGACATTCTTGCATTTGATCCTCTATTGGAGATTCTATCAGCTTTTGACAATAAGTTCCAAGACCATCAGGGAGTTCAAATGCTTTATTTCATGTAGCTGCTAGGTAATCGATTTCTTGACCATCTACCCTTAAGAATAGTGGCCTTTCTTCATTCAAATTAGTATAAAATTGTCGCACCCATTCTGTTCTTGCATTCAAACTTGGGTTAAAGTATTTCGTCCAACGCAACTCTTTGGTTCTTCTAATTGTCTCTTTGAGATTCCATCAAGACCTTGTTCGCATGCAAATTTTTTATTTTTCAGCAAAATATAACTATCATCTACGTCAATGGACACAAAGGTTGCGCCTTCTAGAACAATACTGAACCTGGTTATTTGCTTACTACTTAGAATTTCTTACAATACCCTCGCCCTTATGGCTTGAATTCTGTTGTTGCAATATCTCGTGGTTTGCCTTTCTATTCTACTTAATACTTCAGCCTCTTCTAAGTTATCTGCTTACTACTTGGAATTTCTTGCAATACCCTCGCCTTTATGGCTTGAATTTTGTTGCTGCAATTTCTCAGGGTTTGCCTTCCTATTCTGCTTAATACTTCAACCTCTTCTAGTTTGTCTTCCTTTTTCCTCGCCGCATGGCTCATCTTCTTCAGGGTCCTCTTCTATGGATTCTTCTTTATTGCTCTCAGGTTCTTGCTTGATGGATTTCTCTACCTTTTTATTCACCATTTGTCACAAATAATCTTTTACCAGTTGGTCTGCCAATTCTAGATACTCTGTTGCCAAAGGTGGTCTTTCATCTTCACTACTTATAGTGACATAAAGAGTGTTAACCAATTATTTTCCACTCTTCTCTACTTTTCCAAAGAACTTCCCACTCGTAGTTTGCCGACTGTACGAACTTTCTCCATGTTCAAACTTGATCTCAACAGCAAATGATTCTCGATTCACTTCTCGCTTCTAGAGAGCACTCCAAAAGGTTTGCGAACCGAGTGCAGCTTCAGTACTGCTTTCCACCCTCAGACAGAGAGGGTGAACAAGATTCTCGAGGATATGTTGCGAGCCTGTGTTTTAGACTTTCTAGGCAGTTGGGACCAGTACTTGTATCTGATGGAGTTCGCTTATAATAACAGCTATCAGTCGACGATTTAGATGGCTCCATTTGAGGAATTGTATGGTAAGCAGTGTAGATCTCTAGTGTTCTGAGAAGAGATTGGTGACAGACAGGTGTTGGGGCCCGAGCTGTTACAGATGACTAATGACGCAGTGCAGAAGATCAGAGCTTGTATGTTGACAGCACAGAGTAGGTAGAAAAGTTACGTCGATGTTCGGCGTCGAGACTTGGAGTTTGAGGTGGGTCAGCACGTATTTTTTAAAGTGGCGCCGATGTGCAGAGTTTTGAGGTTTGGTAAGCGAGACAAGTTGAGTCCCAGGTTTGTAGGGCCTTGTGAGATCCTTGAGCGGATTAGTCTAGTGGCTTACTGTTTGGCCTTGCCTCCGTCTTTGGCAACAGTGCATAACGTCTCTCACATTTCTATGTTGTTCCAGTCTTAGGACTTTCGAGGACGAAAGTCTTAAAAGGAGGGAATATTGTAACAGCCCAGTTTTCCATTCCAACTCTCCAGGTATGTTTGGTTGTTTATTCGGTTGTTCGGTTGGACCGTCAGCGCAATTTGAGCCTTTAGGGGCATTTTGGTAATTTTGCCTTCAAGGTTAGTTCCGTAATTAACCAGAGTTTCAAGGCTGTTTATGTTTTTGCTTAAGTTCGGATTATTCTTTTAGTTTCAGGTTTCCAGGGCTAGTGTTGCTACTTGGGAAGTTTGGAGATCTTTTTTGGTTAAAAGAGAAAAAGGGAAAAATTAATTGTTAAGTTTTCCTTCGCCAAGACTCGAAGTCGAGATCGCTTGAGGACACGAGCATGCTCCTATTCAATCCTCCTCTTTTTGGCCGAGACCTAAAGCCTAGCCACATTTCTTCTCTCTTTTGCGATCTCTCTCAATTCTCTCTTCTTCTTCTTTTTCTCCATTGTCGATCACACCATCTCTAAGTCATCACCTCGCCGAACCCTAGCACACCAGCCCTTGATCGCCACACATCATCCTTCATAATCAGCCCCACACGAATGCCAACACTACCCATCGCCCATCCTCGTAAGCCTTGCTCGATCCCGCCGCAAGACGGACGCCCCAACGCCAAGCCAAACACAGCTCAGCGATCGCACAGCCGTGATCGTCCTTACCCGCGATGTAACGGCCCAGTTTTCTATTTTGGTTCTCCAGGTATGTTCAGTTGCTATTTCAGTCGTTCGATTAGGCCGTTAGGGCAGTTTGAGCCTCTAGGGACATTTTGGTAATTTTTCCTTTAGGGGTAGTCTCGTAATTAACCAAGGTTTCAAGGCTATTTCTGTTATTTGTTGAGTT
Source organism: Sechiopsis laciniata (assembly GCA_037833695.1). Lineage (NCBI taxonomy): Eukaryota > Viridiplantae > Streptophyta > Magnoliopsida > Cucurbitales > Cucurbitaceae > Sechiopsis > Sechiopsis laciniata. The sequence continues at coordinate 9,122 of JBBMKA010046813.1, forward strand.
CGACTATCTTCGGTTTCAGGATTCCAGGGTTGGAGTTGCAACTTGGAAAGCTTGAGAGTCCTTTTGGTTAAAAGAGAAAAGAAAGAAATTAATTGTTAAAAATGTGTCTTCGCTAGGACTCGAAGCCTGTTGGTTAGAGATTGGAGGTTTGGTTTAAAAGAAGAGAAAAAGGAGAAAAGGTGTCTTCGCTGGGACTCGAAGGCGGGTTGCCAGGGACACGTGGCAGGTGGAGATTGATGGATCGATTAAAAGGAAAAGGTTTACGTTTTCTTCTGTCCTCATTCGTGTAGGAACCCCTAATTCATTTTTCCCCCTTGCGATTTCTCCTTCTTCCTTGTTCTTGCCGAGATCACCAATGCCATTGTAGCCAAGCTCCATCTCCTTCGTCGATCCCTCTTCAACTTCAAGCTCTTGTGTTGCCAAATCCTCCAATCACCAAGCAAGTCTCCTAGCAGCAAGCCCTTTGTTCTTTTTCTTGTCGAGAATAAACCCTAATCCTCTCCTTATCCATTGGTCGAGACATCCAAGCCATTATTCTTACCGCAAAATAGCCCCTAGTCGAGAGCCCTTCTTGCCGCAAAACCAAAACCCTAGCCGAGAAGCATCAATTCCTTCCTTCTTGCATTGCCGAGAATCACCAGAGGGCAGCACCTTTGCAGCCGAGAGGAGCACCAAACCAAGCCTCCATCCTTGCCGCAAGCCATCCTAGCCGAGAGCACTCCCCTAGAGCTTTACCGAGCCTTGTGTTGGCTCTGGGTAACTTTCTCGAGCCCCGTTGTTCTTGTGGCTTAGCTAGTTAGTTAGCTGTGATATTAATTGTGCTTGTTACTTAATTGTTATTTATTATTTGCTAGGTTGTGTTGGTTCTGCAGCTGAAAGAGCATTTTTTGTTTGTTATATTTCTACTTGTTTCCAGGTAAGGATTTCTTATCGGGGTTGTGTGGACCCTACGAGACTTCTTTGCTTGCATTCTTGTTTGCTAGCTTTACTGTTACGAGCATGTTTAGTGGATAGGGACTTTTGTGATGATCTATTTCTGCTAGAATGTTTACTTCTACTTTCACATGTTAGTGTCATGCTAGGTTTATCCTTCCAGCATGTTTAATTTCCTGCTTTTAAGCTCGTAGTACCAAGCTAAGGTTTATATGTAGTTGAGCACATTTGCTTGATTCTTATATAGAACTTGTTAGGTTGTCATCATCCAGAGGCTGAGAGTGGACCAACGTACGTGTCCCCATCGGTCCGGCTGTGAGGATAGATTCCTTACCCTGGCACCTGGGTGTGGAGTAGCTACCACACCGGCATAAGCCTAGTCTGTAGCCTGCTAAAGTGAAACCATGCCAACAGTGTAAGCCTACCTTGGCCAGTTCTTAGCTTAAGGCATCGGTGGTATTCAGGCTACTACAGTCGAGTGCTGAGGGTTTTGTACTACTATAGATTAGTGACACCGCTTCCGAGTCTTTAGGCATCCGTACCTAGGCTGGCGTAGTATGTCCCTAGGCCCCCACATTTACGCAGTTTCCAGCAACATGCAGTGTGCGCGCACACGCGTTAGGCGTCGGGCAGAGAGCTCCCTCGGGCTAATGTTCTTGAGTACACCACTTCCTTTTCGAGTCTAGAGCCAGACACCGGGTACTCCCCCAGATGTCCCAAGACCAGTTTGGAGAGCTGGTCAGGACCAGCTGTTGAGTGGTCACTTAGGCCGAAGGTAAGAGAACTTCTAGGATATCTGTTTTGGGATCAGCTTTTGAGTTGGTCATTTTGGCCGAGGGTAAGAGACCCTCGAGGATATCTGTTCAGGATCAGTTATTGAGCTGATCACTAGGCCGGGAGTTAGAGACTTCCGATGACCCAGGAGATTTATGGACATCTCGTTCTAGGGTTCTGTGTTTGTAACTGTTTGCTTGTATACTTGGATGCTAGATGATGTGTTGTTTCGTACTGTACCCCGGTTGGGAATTCTTACTGAGTGCCTTTGTACTCACCCTTATTTTTCTGTGGTTTTTCCACCAGGTAACTTGAGACAGCACCAGAACGGCTAGCAGAGGTAGCTAATTGATCATGGGAGCTGTCGGCACTCTATTTATGATTATGTTTTATTTATTTGATTCAGCATGTAGTCGGACATGGAGTCCATAGGATTTGCATATGGAACCTGATGGTGTTATTTGAATGTTTTGTATTTGTTATTTCAAATTATACTCTGGCCAGGGTTGCTTTTAATGTTTTGAACAGGGAATGTTTTAAATGTTCATAAGCAGGTTCTGTGGGTTTTAAATGATTCTTTTATGCAACGTATATTTCTTTTAAGATTTTTATTATCTTTTAAGCATGCATGCTGAGTAAGGACCAGGTTTAAGACCATTTTTAGGTCGGGTCCTTACACTTTCCTTGCGCAGCCGTCCCTCTCGCATGCCCAGATCGCCAGCCGTACGTCTTTGCCCTTGGTGCTCGATCCTATAGCGCACACGCTGCCTAGGCCAGCCACTCCACATCTCCTTCGCTTTGCCGCACGCACGCCTCGCCTTGCCCACAGCTGCACGCGCAGCTTGCTCACCCCTCGCCGAGAGCCTTGCTGCCGAGACTTGAGTCCTTCTCGATTTAGGTTAATTGCTTCCCGAGCCTTGTGCCTTTGGCCACCTAATGTTTTTTAGCTGTTATTTATTAATTGTGCTTGTTATTTGCTTTGCCTAGGTTGTATATTTCTTTGGTTCTACAGCTCAAAGAGCACTGTTTAACTGTTGTGTTTTTTACTTGTTTCCAGGTAAGGATTTCTTACGGGGTTGTGTGGACCCTGCGAGACTTCGTTGATTGCATTCTTGTTTGCTTGTTTACTATTTACAGGCATGTTTAGTGGATAAGATTTATATACTGTTCTGCTTCCTGCTAGCATGTTTTACTCTTGTTTCCACATGTTAGTGTCATGCTAGGTTTTATTTTTCCAGCATGCTTTGATTCCTGTCTTTAAGCTCGTAGTACCATGCTAGGGTTTATATGTTGTTGAGCATGTTTGATTATTAGGGAAAAGGGTGGAGTATTCTTAGATAGAACTTGTTAGGTTGTCATCATCCAAAGGCTGAGAGAGGACATAACGTAACTTTTCCCCACAGGTCGGGACCAGCGAGGACAGGTATCCTGCCTCCGACAGCCGGGTGTGGTCTAACTCACCACACCGGCATAAGCCTAGTCTGTAGCCTGCTAGAGCGGAACCCTGCTAATGGTGCAAGTCTGCATTGGCCGGTTCTTAGCTTTAGGCATCGGTGGTATTCAGGCTGCTACAGTTGAGTGCTGAGGGCCTCGCACTACTGTAGATCTGTGACACTACTTTCAAGTCTTTAGGCATGCGTACCTGGATCGGCTTAGTTTGTCCCTAGGCCCCCACATTTATGCCGTTTGCAGCAGCATGCGGTGTGTGCGCACACGCGTTAGGCACCTGGAGGAGAGCTCCCTTGGGCTAATGTTCGTGAGTACACCATTTCCTTTTAAAGTTTAAAGCCAGACACTGAGTACTCTTCCAGATGTCCCAAGATCAGTTTGGAGAGCTGGTTAGGACCAGCTTTTGAGTTGGTCACTTGGCCGAGGGTATGAGACCTTCGAGGATGTCTGTTTGGGATCAACTTTTCAGTTGGTCATTTGGCCAAGGGTAAAAGACCTTTGAGGTATCTGTTTGGGATCAGTTATTGAGCTGATCACTAGGCCAGAAGTAAGAGACTTCCGATGACTCAGGAGTTGTATTAACAACTCATTCCAGGGATTCTGTGTTGGTAACTGTTTCCATGTATACTTAGATGTTAGATGACATGTTGTTTTCATATTGTACCCCAGTTGGGGATTCTTATTGTACTCACCCTTATTTTCTGTAGTTTTTCCACCAGGTAACTTGGGACGGCTAGTGGAGAAGCTGTATGATCATGGGAGTTGCCGGAGTACTCTGTCTATGTTTTATGTTTTATTTGATTCAGTATGTAGTTGGACACGGAGTCCATAAGGGATTTTGCATAATGATGTTTAAATTGTGTATGGATGTTTAAATAAAAATCACTGGCCAGGATCTGTATTTTTCTTTTTTAAAAGGTTTGAGTTTGGATGTTTAATTTAATGGAAATTTTATTTACAGAGATGTCCTATTTTTTTTTAAACGCTTTTACACTCATGCATGCTGAGTAAGAACTAGGTTTAGGACTATTTTAGAGTCGGGTTCTTACAGTTTGGCTACGCTTTCCTTGGGTGTTTTCTCCAGCGATTGTTTATGCTCGTATTTGGGTTCCTGAGGTGTTAGAATGATGCCATTCTCCCTCATCCATTGTTGGCATCTTAACCGCATCTCACCCTTCATATTTGTGTCCTCCAAAGACTTCCCATGCTTGTACATAGGATACCCAGGTTCATGACGCCTCGATTCCCATGTATAGTTCATGTTGCTGCAATCTTCTTGCAGACTGTGTTGATGCTGATAGATGCTACTCTGATCTCCCCCAAACTGTAACTGATTTTCCCAGTTTGGATACGTGGAGTGGAAATTTTTTGCCTATGGCTCCTCTACATAGCCTAATTGCTGATAGAAATGTGTTTGTGGAGGGTTGTTGTTATTGTTCCAATACTGATTCGCAAAGTGATTGTACGCCATCTTTTATTATTGCTGTCTGGTAATAAATATATATATATATATATATATATATTAGGACTTCTTTCCCCGTTGGTTGATGCACTTGAATCTCGGTTCCCTTGAATACAAATGTTCAACCTTTTGGTCAGTAGAAACTACTCTTAAACTAATAATCCTAATTCTAAATAATCAATCCCTAGCAACGACACCAAAAACTTGGTCACTGCAGTTTCTGATGTAATTATATCTACGTAATGAATGATTTTTAAGCTTACCCTATTGCTAAGTGTGGCTTTGGAATCACTATACACAAGTATACGCGGCCAGAATGCAGCAAGTGATAAGTATGTATTTTATTTTATTATTCTCCACAGGGATTGAAATCTAGAATTAAAGTTACGAAGTTAAGAGTTATGCAATGAAATAAAGAAAAAGGAGTTGATAGTTGTGTTGGGTTCTTTTTCTACGACTCTAAGTATGAAATGAACAAATGAGCATAGGTAAAAATCGCGGATGCAAAAGATGCTAAACCTGCATAAGTGGTAATTAAATTTCATGCTTCCGTATTCAAGTAAGTGTTTTCCGTACTTAATGATTTATAACTAGCCCAGCTTCCACGGTGACTAATCATACTAAACTTGGGCGACGCATGCGATAGTAAGGTTATTCCTAATTCCTTAAATAATGCGAGAGAACTCCCATTGAACCTATCGTAATATACTAGATCTTCCTACAATTTCCTCTTTCGGGTTTACTGAAGGTTATCATACGTGGGTAGCTGATAGCGCTAAATAATAGCACTATTAAAGCCTCTGAACTTGCAAAATACTCAAAAAATAAGCAAGCAACAACATAAGAAGGGATATTAACTTGAACATTCACGATATTCTATGCATATTAGCAGCACACCTACACATAATGGAAATTAAGTATAATGCAGTTTTTAAGATATAAAATGCGCGTTTAAGTGCAGAAACTACATTATTACTCCCAAGCTCGCTGAAGTATTTTAAAATCACAGGAAAAACATTGCAGACATAGACGAAGACTGGAACGGATGAGTCAGTAGATCAGAAAAGGAAAAGCTGGATGGCAAATACGAAATCAAAGGAATCAAGAAGACGAATATTCTAGAAGAAGAGTCGGGGTAAGGATTGAACGTGACCAATACGAAACCTCGGACTCTATAAAATGCATGAAATCGAAGAAGAAAGTATGCTGGTTCAGAGAGGAAACTACCGTTGATGGGCGTTCGAGATGTCAAGGTCTCTTGGGAGATCTCGGTGAATTCTGTTCATCTGTAGTCCTGGACGAACTCAGTTCCAAGCAGTGTTTATAGAAGAAGACTTCATTGGCAACAGTGTGTCGATTCTATTACTCCTTAGATAGTTTATGTTATTCCAGTTTGTAGTTTATGTTGCGTTTCATACTTTATTTATCGCATTTCGTAGAAGTAGTCTGTAACACTTTCTTGAAGTTAATTCTATGAGTTCTTTGTTTCAGATTTAATCTCCTGTTAAGCAACTTATGATTAGATTGATAACAAGAAGCAAATTTAGAAGAATCATGTAGTATTATTATTCAATTCAATAACAAGTAAAGGGGGAAAGTAGTAAGAGCAGCAGTTGATTTTATCTACGGCGAGTCGACTGATGGTCCACTCGCGAGAGCTTAGCAATTGCCTTGGAAAAGGGAATGTGTTAAGAGCTTAACCTAACCGTAATCGCTAGGCAATACTTAGTCTTAAGTATTTTAGAGGGGCATTAGGAATAATCTTCTCACTAGTAGCATACGCAAAACTTGCGCTTAAAAGCAGACCTACGGGCAATGTAACGGAAGGTTGCAGTCAAGTACTCTGGAAGGGGGCTTGAAGTTACAGTCTAGTATGTGTTAATTTCTCATGACAACTTCACTTGCTTGTTTTAAATTATAATGCGAACTTCTTCTCACTAGTTAATTAGTTAAACTTAGGCATTTCAAGAGAATAAAATTAGTGAATAAAATATGAATGTGGGCAAGAGATTTTATAAGGATGTTTATTTATTAAGCAGGTGTTGGCTAGCTACCCACGTGTGCTAACCTCCAGCTCACTCGGAAAAAGACCTGGAGGGAGACCTAGTAGGTTACGTTAGTATGGTGCGAAGACTTTTGCTTCATTAAATGGGATTAAAGCTAATCTTACTAGTGCGTACGACGCCGTGAGCCTTTCTTTTGTACCAGTCGTAGTGGAAGCTGGACTCTGCCCATCACATGCGGAAGCACGCGTTTGTAATGGAAGTATGATGTCAACCTCACCATGCATCACGTGCATATTTGTTCTCTACAGGTTAATCTTGTGCATTTACATTCATAGCTGCACTAACATTAGTACTAGCATAGATTTATTTACTTTCAAACACAACAACATCTTTTCAAAACCCATTTTTGTTCGTTACATTTGACCTTGACTTATATCGATGCGTTGCAAAGTCTCTGTGGGATCAATAAAATACATACTTATTACTTGCTATAGTTTCAACCACGTATACTTGCGCGTAAGGGATTCCAAGTCATACTAAGCTTTAAGTTTTCTCTGAGTTAATTACTGTACGATTATATTAGCACCCGGAATGTAATCCAGTTCAAATTTTTGGCACCGTTATCGGGGACTTAGCAAGCAAATTGGTATAAGATAAAGGTAGTGTTTAGATGTGGAAGACTAACTTGTTTAACTTGAACGCAGGAACAAGGCGTCGTGCAAAAGTTAAGGCGAACACATTGATCACCTGAAAAGGCAAAGACTTAGCAACCACACACGAATGGTACCTCTAGTACTACGTGACAGAAAAGAGCAATAGACTTCCTTAACTACTACACCTGAAGGTAAAATTCAGGTAAAGAGTATCATAACTTTCACATCCAAGAGCTTAAAGAATCCTAATTGAAAACATGGATAGCGAAAACGCATTCCTGGAATGCGGAATTTCAAGTGGTGAAAGCCACTGCCTTGCCTAGCAAAAGGAGCATTAATTGGACAATTCCAATAAAATGCGATTGAACTGATTCATATACATCTCTTACTTAGAAGTCCCTATGTTTGTTGTTTTCTTTTAAAGCTTAATATAGGTTAGCGTTATCTTCAAAAAAAAAAAAAAAAAAGTTTTTCTTCTTGATTACAATCGCGTGTAGAGGGTGAAGAGATCGAAACCTAAGAGACGGGCGCGCAACGAGAATAATCTAACCGTTGGGACTGTTGCATTCAATGAGGGTTATAATGTATTTTCACAACTCCTTTACGAATTTGAGTAGGTCTATAAAAGAACACATTCTGTTGATTTCGTTACGTTTTCTTAATTTTCCTTACTTTTCTTACGAAATCCTAACGACGACCAATCGATCTTCCTTTTGCGGGAAAATTTCTACAAACTAACAATTGCAGTTACGAATCCAATGGCATCCAACAGCAACATCGTCGAAGTTCCAACCATCAAAATCACTATGGGCAAAGTTACCATCGAGCAACTTGATGCACAAGGTACTTCTAAAGTTCAACCGACTACATGATTCACTATGGTGGAAATCGATGATTTAGAGCATGAAGTCTGTGCAACTGTAAATGGTGGAAATCGATGATTTAGAGCATAAAGGTTCTATAGCAAGGAACCAGGACATGCAACTCCCTGAAATTACCGACACTATAATGATAGAAGTAAGAGCTACCTAGGCCCTAGAAACTGAGTTGACCGTAGAAGAGAAGGCGGAGAAGCTCAAGAATGAGCGAGAAGATGCAAGAAAAGTTATAGAATTGGCCAAGAAATTGAACACAGTTGAAGAAGCAAGAAGGCAGGCTATGGAAGAAAAAGACGCTGAATTAGCTAAATGTTTGGCCGAATAAGATGCAAACCCTGAAAGCCGTGTCACACCTAGCGGCACGAAGAAGCAAAAAAAGATTGTAAAGATCAAAAGCCAATGAAGAAAATAAATCAACAAGAATGGTGAACATCAAGCAAGAAGTAGAAGAATTTCCTACCAAAAGACTAACACTAGAGGAAAAAGGTAAGAGCATTGCTGGATATGTAGCAGAGACTCATACAGCATCAGTAAAAATGAGGAGAGTAAGTGACATTTTCAAACTAGTGGAGCAGGCCGAATTTGAAAAAAAAGGAATTTTGGCAAGAGCAAGGTTTTGCCAGTATAACACTTAACGCAGACATTCAAGAAACCACACGATGAGGGGATGGGATGAGTTTTGCAGACCAAGCATCAAAGCCAATCCCAAGTGGGTGCATGAATTCTACACCAATGGAATAGGTGATGCAAGCTGCAGCACTATAGTTGAAGGAAAACGCATACACAGGAATGCAGAAGCTCAGAACGAGCTATTCAAATTCCAAGGTTATGAAGAAGCACACTATGATCGACTAAGAAGATAGCCAATAGCAGAGGAATTGGATGCATGTCTACGCATGGTGGCCATGGCAGGCTTCAAGTGGGTAAAGAATAAACCAACCAGAAATATGACCTTAACCTGAAGAGGCATCACTGGCACAACTTCATTAAAACAAGCATCATGCCCACAACTTATGACACAACCCTGTCCCAGACGCGTATGTTGTTACTTTATGCTATTTGTGCAGGGATGACAATAGACATCAGGCGCATCCTTAAGGACGAAGTAAGGAGACAAATGGGGAAGATGCATAAGAAGCTATTTTTGCCACACTCCATCACCGCATTATGTTTCAAGCAAAGATTAAAGTGCGAGCCAAAGGACCAGACGCTTAAGGTCAAAGGAGTTTTTCAGATGGCAATAAATAGGCGTAAAATAAAGGAGTTGACTGTTAAGGAACAAATCATGCAAATCAAGGCAATTATGCAGAAGGATAACCTGATCGTGTCAACACGACCACTACAAAGGAGGAAACAGTCAGCTCTACATACCCAGCAGGTACGTATAGTAGAACCCCCAGTCACACAGTCGATCAATCTACCTCTAAGCTCGAACACCGAAGATGAGCTCGAAATTGAAAGAACTCCACAATTGAAGAGAAGAAAGAGGATTGATGGAAAAGAGGGAGAAAGCAACCAAGCAACTGAAGGGCAATGTCCTGACCCGATTATAACTACTGAACGGGAAGAACAGTCGACTGCGGGACAGCCTATGTAGATGCCCTTGCAAACACCCTCAATCATGTTAGAGCAGCCCTCATCAATAAGTTCAACAAACACTAGTCTCCCACCACCAACACTAGAAGAAAGATAGCCGATTTCGTCACCAGTGAATAACATGAACTTGCCTACACAGAGCACCCTAGAAGCAATTCAACCAAAAGTAGTACAAAGACTGATAAGTCTTGTTGAAGTGGCCCAGCGAAGGAATGAAGAATTCCAGTGCCAAGTGTTGCACTTCATGCGTCAAACACGCATCACCTGGACATATTTGTAGAGAAGAGAATGGAGCATTCGCATTGAATTGCAAAGAGGGAACCTGCAATTTCGGCTTCCACCCTTTCCAATAGAAGTACTTCAAGAGTGGATACCACCTTCTGAGTCTAAAGATTAAAATCTGCCTAATGAAGGCGCAGACTCTACAAACTAAAGGAACTATCTGTCTACATCCTTAGTAACACACATTCATCTTTAAACTACTTAACTTCATATTTCCTTGCCAATTATTAAGCCTGGGTAAGTAATTCCATCATTCGACTATTTTACTACTTAGAAGCTGCGCAATCCTGTCACTGTTTTGCAACCAAAGAGGAACCTAGGTAGATTAATGGTACCAGGAGAGCGAGTTTAATAGGAAAGTGAAGTATTAGTATAGTGGATGCTATAAGTAGGAAGAGAGAATGAATGTTTTGAGGGATAAAACTGAAAGCCAAGGCAAGGAGGTCAAGTTTAAGATTTAATTAAGTTTGGGGGAACTAAGCCTCACCTTCATTGAGGACAATGAAGATTTTAAGTTTTGGGGGTAAGCGCAGCCCGTGGAGTGAATGTCGAAAAGAAATAGTGATCGAGAACAACATTTTGAAAAAATTTTATAAAAAAATAATAATATAAAATAAAAATCAAAGCATTTGGGGCAAAGATATAAGCATTTAAATGTGTATAAGCCTTAGGATTTCCATTACTCCACTGTCCATCATTAGCACAAGTTAAACCTTCCTTTACTTAAGGGGTCTATTTTATGCTCAAACATGAACATCTTAAGAACTACGGATTGGGACATTAGTACAACCGGAGCAGAAATGCGTTAAACATACTCCTCAAAGGATCAAGGGGACCTAGTGTAAGGACCCGACCCAAAAATGGTCCTAAACCTGGTCCTTACTCAGTATGCATGCATAAAGACAATTAAAATCACCAAGCATTATGGGAAATTAAAGACAAGAATTTAAAACTTCAAGGAACATGTTTATAAACATTTAAAAGCATTTATTCCCTGTTCAAAACATAAAAAGGCAACCCCGGGGTCTGATTCGAAATACTGGAAAACAAAACATTTCAATAACAATCTCAGGTTCCAGATGCAAGTCCTAT
>JBBMKA010046865.1:0-20240 GCA_037833695.1 Sechiopsis laciniata
TTGAGTCTTATCTTTTGACAAATAGTCATCTTTACCCTTTCCACAGATAAACATATTTATCGCTTGAGACCATTGGATGTAGTTGTGTTCATTTAATCTATGACCCGTGATATACGATAATGATGAATCAAGTTTGTGCTCACTAGATTTCAATGAGGCCATTGTACAGTAATGAACCAGATATCAAGACAATGTATATGGATCACAAAAAAAAATAAAAACTAGGTACCTCGCGAAAAACTTCAGAGAAGGTTTCGCTGTAGCGAAATTAGAAGCGACAGAAGGGTTCGCTGAAGCGAAGACAGTGTGTAGCAAAATGAGGAATGGTAGAAGAGTTTGCTGAAGCGAAGATAGTGTGCAGAAGGGTTCGCTCGGCGCAGTAGCAAGTTACTGGCGAATGAGAGGGCAACAACGAAGTCGATCGTCCGAGTGAATGAGACGATCGATGTTGCGAAGGTGAGAAAATCGGTAGCACAGCAGTGAGGGTTCGCACAAGCGAATAGGGCGACTGACGATCGGAAGGAGTCGCGGCAGCGAGGCGTGGATCGATTGGAAATGATCGATTGAGTGAGAGGTTGGCGACGATTGGCGATGTCGTTGCAATGACGATCTGAGCGAGGGCGACGCCTGGGAGTTTCGCTGCAGCGAAGGTCGGAGCGACCGAACGAAAAAGAGAGAGAGATTTTTTTTTTTTTTAACCTTGCTCTAATACCATGTTGAATTATGTTAAACCACCAATCAATCCAAAAGCCTAAGTTGATGGATTGGGATAAATTTAATTATATCAACCAACAGTTATCAAATCGCAAAATAAGAATTCAAAATATATTTTTTTAGATAGGAAACGGAAACTTTTCATTAATGAATGAAAGTAGAAAAATGATCATCAAAACATTACAAAAAGTTTGGTCATAGTTACAAAAAGGAGATAGCCTATGACTCCACAAAATTCCACTGTGTATAGTGCTTAAATGAGGGAAGCTTGAGAATATTTGAAAATCCGGTTGTATCTTTCTCCCCACCTCTTCCAGAAAAAGGCAGTTACTATGTTTAACCATAGGATTTCTTTGGCATTCTTAAAGGGGTGCCCAACCAGTATGCAATGGTCAGTTGTAATGTCTCGAGGTTGAACGAAGGACCAACCAAAGGCTCTAAGGAGCTGTCTCCAGAATGTCTCGGCCCAAAAACAATGAATGAATGAATGATCTTGTGACTCCCCGCCTCTGTAACATATGTTGCAACAGTTTGGTGATAAAGGTAGACCCCGAAGCTTCTTTTGTAGATTATGATGAGTATTAATTGCCAAGTGACTGAGTTCTCACATAAAAAATCTTACTTTTTTGGGTTGATGTCCCTTCCAAAGAACCGAGTATAGTCTCCCCAAATCTTCCTATATAGGCTAGCAGAATCTGGTATCTTCTTTAACAAGGATTTAGATGAAAAATTACGAGTGTTATCTAGCCCCCATGTCCAGTCATCCTCGATGTCATTAAGGATTGTGCCCTCTAATTTGTGGGCAGAAATAGCCCATTCCAAGATCTCCGATTCAGTAAAGTTCCTTTTAAGAGCTAAATCCCAATCGTTATTGGATTGAGACCAAAAATTTGCAATCAAATGCTTTTTCTTCATAGCCAGTTGATAAGGTTCCTTTTAAGAGCTAAATCCCAATCGTTATTGGATTGAGACCAAAAATCAGCAATCGAATGCCTTTTCTTCTAAGACAGTTTATACAACAGGGGAAAGTCTCTTTGATCCAACCATGCATCCTTCCAAAACATAGTATTCATGCCATTGCCCACCTAGTGATTGATATTTTTGTAGATAAGATTATGATACGATCCTGAGGCATGTGAAAGTGTACTTGAGGCGAAGCAAGAAGTAATGGAATAATTTATTAGTTATTAGTATTTAATTATTAGTTGCTATTTTAATTATAGTTGGCTATTTATTATTATTAGGCCTTATTATTAATTAGGGTTTCTTTTAGGATTAGGAAATAGGATAAGTCTATAAATAGGATAAGTTAAGTCATTATTTGCATTCAATTATTTTATAGTCATTTGAACTCTTTGGCTCTAAGGGAGATTCTCTCTAGAGACTTATTTTAATAATAGTTGGTAGATTCTATCAGATTATTGGCTCTATCAATAGATTTCCATGGGCCTTTAGAAAGGTGTAAATTCTTCTTACCATGGATGCAAGCGTTTAATGAGGGATCATATTTAGTATGCTCCAAGGGCATTTTTTCTTTGGCGAATCTCCAAGCCCATTTTGCAAGTAAAGCATATTCTTTAGGCCAATATTACCAAGCCCTCCATATTCAATAGATCTTCAACCTCATCCCATTTAATGAGGTGACTAGCCGCTTTTCCATTATTACCTCTCCAAAGGTAGTTCTTGTAAGCTTTCTCAATCAAGTAAGTGACTTTTCTTAGGTAATATAACGGTAAGTTAGCGAGAGTAGCATTGATAAGAGTGAGCCTACGTCCTTTAGAGATATTAGATGATCCTCAGCTATGTAAACGCTTCTCAATCTTTTCAATAACGGGATTCCAGAAATTGATTAATTTAAGATTACCATTGAGAGGAAGCCCAAGGTAGAGGGCGTGCTAGGAGCCAATAGAAAAACCATACGGAGAGGCCAAAGACACTGATCCACTTTGAGACATCCTAGTTGTGAAAATTCAATCTTCTGACAATTAATGTTCTGTCTTGAGATCTGTTCAAAAAACTTAATTGTGCCATAAGATTTGATAATTTGGTGGGATCAGCAGAGGAGAAAAGTAAAGTATTGTTGGTTGTTAAATTTACCCCAATCCATCAACTTAGGCTTTTGGATTGATTGGTGGTTTAACATAATTCAACATGGTATCAGAGCAGGAGGTCATGAGTTCGAATTCCTGTCAAGTCGTTTCCTCCCTAATTAAAATTAAATTCCACTTGTAGGGCATTTCAAAGCCCACAAGTGAGGGGGAGTGTTGGTTGTTAAATTTACTCCAATCTATCAGTTTAGGCTTTTGGATTGATTGGTGGTTTAACATAATTCAACAAGTATCATCAGCAAATTGAAGGTGAGTAATTGAGCAAAAATCTGTGGCGGACCCTATCTGAAACCCTTCAATTTGTATCTCATCTTCCTCTTTATGAAGCATACGACTAAATATATCCACAATCAAAGTGAAAAGGAAAGGAGATAAGGGGTCTCCTTGTCTGATACCTCTAGTGCCACGAGGTCTACCATTAATAATAACAGAAAAATTCGCTGATCTGATGCATCTCCTAATCCACATTCAAAATAAACATCCCCTTATGGTTCTCTCCAAGCTGGTGCTTCTATATGCAAAGAAGATAGTAAAACTCATTCTCATCCTTTCTTGAGTTTTAGTTCCTGGCAGAATCTAAGAAAACATCCAGCTAAATTTAATACCCTGGAGTTGGAGGTCATACTTTTAAACAGAAGATGAAAATCTTGATGGTAATGTTATGTCATTGCCATTATTATTTTCTTTCGGGATGGGGGTGTTTATTGTTAAATAGAATCTTCAAAGATGTTGTGACCCCCATTGATTGATGCTCTCCTCTCCCTCTGTAGTTTTTCTTTAATTGTTTTAATGGAAGGTTTTGATGCAAAGAAAAACTCAAAAAAGGCTTTAGAGTTCAGTTTCATGATTTGAAAAAAATGCACATTGAATGTACTCTAGAAAGCGTAGTTTCCTTTCTGTAGCCATGAATTATTGCTTTTCTTGTAGGATAAATAAATGCAGATTGTAGAGTTAATTTTTGAAAAATTTTCTGCAAGGATGCAATCATTCTGAACTCATGATGTAATTCTCTCTCTCTCTCTCTCTCTCACTCTCTCTAGGTTGGGTTGTTGGGCATGGGCCGCGGACTCCAAAGAGATCTTAATAGAATTGCTCAAAGTGCTGATACATCAACCCCTGAGGGTTTGAGCTATGTACTAACTGGTAAGCTATTGATTTCTTCTTCCTTTTGATATCAATTTACCTCACTTCCTGTTTCCTTTAATTAAAAAAAAGCAGTAAATCAGTATCGTTAATCCTTGCATATGAGAAGGTACTTTAGAAAAATAAAAAACCCTTAGCCAATGATGCCATCATATGTTTTCTGAAATTTTTCCAGAATGTGCTATAAAACAAATTTATTTTTTTGTTTTGGTTTTAGGAAGCCAAAAACAAAAACGAATTTGTTTTGAAATTGACTCTTAATAATTCTTTCAAAATGGGTTAATAGAGATTTCTGTAAGTAGCAGTCACATGCATACTCTTCTGCTGTGCTTTAAAGTAACTAATTCTCTATGTGATTTTTGCATTCACCTTTGGTTGCAGAAACGATTCTAGCATTACTTCGACATCCTGATTACTGCATTTCAGGTTATTCATCTGTAAGTTCCACTATCTCCTTGGAGATTACCTAATCTAGTTGCACAGAGTTAACAAGTGCATATTAGTTATTATCAAGGGTTGATGGGTACTGTTGGTGATTGTCCATGCTAACCTATATGAATAAAATAGGTTGAATAACACAGGGGAATGTAAAATGATATACTTCAATTAGCGAACATAGTACACAAGAAACTCAATAGACTACAAACCCCTTTACTATCACGAACAGCCAGATGAGTTGAATCCTTGAATAGTTATTCTGAACTTCCCTTGACGAATAATTTGTTCTCTCCGTCTCCGTGCCCATGGTGCATCTTATTTACAAAGAAATACCCTTAGTTGGTATTAGAACTTGGAAGATTAATTTCACTCTTCCTGAAAAACTAGATGGATCTGAAACGTAGTATAGAAGATGGAGAGAAGCGTTTCAATAAGTTATCAATTGAAGAGCGAGGGAAATTTGACGAGGAAACACTTGTCAATGTGAATAGCATCAAAAGACAGAGTACAGGCAGCCAGAGAACAAATGGATTTAGCAATGAATACATTGTGGTTAGTTTCACTTGGCCTTGAATTTTAAGCAGTGTACTATTCTACATTATTTTCTCTCTTGATTTTTATGCAATACAAGTGGGAGAGAACCACTCATTTTGAAGAAAAACGTGATGTTTGATTTCTTCTTATTCAAATATTTTTAAATTTTAGCAGACGTTTTTGGTTTGTTTATTTGGTTGTAATATGAGATTACTTAATTCCTCTTGAGGACTACAAATAGTTGTTTATTTTACCAGAAAATAAATCACTATACAACAAACACTTGTATTGTGTATTGTTTGTTGTATACTTTTTTTTGTAACCGGGAAATCGGAGTTTCACTCCACTATATCCGGGGTAACCATGCCCGTCCCTAGGCCAGGCACCGAGAGACATCAAAGGAATGGAGACACGGGAGGTGTCCACAAATTAATGTCACAGGTGAGTCTCGAACCTGAGACCCTGAGGGAAGCACACCTTCAAAGTCTAAGCCTTCACCCTTATCTTTAGAAAAAAATGATCATATGTTTTGTGGGGTATGCTGATTGCAACTTTTCGGAGTCTTATCCACAATATTTAATATCCTTGCAAGTTTAGTAGCCTTTGAGAAATTGTCTCGTGGATGTGCCGAGGTGTATGTTGGCTGGACACTTTTGCAGTTTAACATATTCTTTTAGTTCTAATCTAAATGCAAAATTGAAATAAAAGTTGTCTTTTTCTTCTCCATTAAAATAGAACCCATATGGAATGTAATTCAAAATCTTAGGGTTTAAAATAGATATTTTACATATATATTATTGGAATTAAGTTTTAATAAGACGATTGTTAATAAGATGATTTAAGTTTTATGGTCTCAAATTTTCATTAGAGATGTATTCGTTTTGCTGGATAATCTGATATAGATAAGAGAAAAGACCTTGGTTTCTGTTTTTCGTCTTTTTGATCATAATATTTTGATTCTTAGATAACAATATTGGTGGCTGCCGAGGGAGTGCATAAGCTACCCGTTATCAATGGCAGTGGGGACTTGAAGGAAGCCTTGCAAAAACTTGCATCCATTCCTTCTAGAAAAATATTGGTAAGTTGGTATTTTAGGCCCTGTATCATAACTATTTGGTGTTGAATTTTTTCTTTGGAAAATAAGCATGTTTCTCTCAATTTCGACACAATTGTTTCTGCATTTGAATTCTTAGTAAAATTCCAAAAACAAAAACTATTTTTTGTAGTTCTCAAAATTTGCTTGAATTTTAGAAGTATATGTAAACAAAACAAGGTAATAATTTATTAGTGAAAGTAGTATTTATAGGCTTAATTTTGAAAAATAAGAATTCAAATGGTGATGAAGAGGATTTTGGTAACGCCTATCTCGTGCCCCTTTCTCTAAAACCCTCTCTACAAAACCTCAATCGTTCCTTTATATCCTTTCTCCTCCATTGGCGTTGGAAGGAGGGAGGTTACACACCAAGCCCCGACACCATATACCGCCTAACTCCCCATACTGGTGATGCTTTTCTCCTATCCTCCTTCGAGCACCACAATCTACGATGAAGCTCTCCCGTGGTGAACCATCAACAATTGGTCACCACACAAAGCCTTCCTCTAGCATTTTCTCCCTTTATTACGATGTCATTCGGTTGCACAACTCCCTCTCAAACTTTTTTTCTTTCTTTCTCGCTCTTGCACGACATCTCCATTGCTGAAGGTTTATTTCTTCCTCTGATATATAGCTCGTCGGAGTTCCAAACGTGTAAGATGGCATCTTCTTCTTGTCGATTTCTTCATACGCATTCATCTTCTTGAGGAAGATTATTGGCAACAGGATGCTTTATGCATTCTTCTCCTATTTTCGCCGGGTCAACACACCATCCATGGAACTCCATTTTATTTTTCCTCCTCAGATCTAGCCTGACCATCTTCACTGGGATATGGTCGACAAAATCCAAAGATCATTCGCCATACATAGTCAGGATACATCATTCTCTTTGTACCTTGTGTCGCACCGATCTCCCCAAATTTGGAGTTTCTCCTTCCTCTGGCCTTATCTGACAGAAACGCTTTGGGCATACAAGCATCAATTTTCGATTTGTGAACAAAAATATATCGGCATTTCTTGACTGTGTCGACATCGACCTACAAGCCCGTTAAACTCCATCCACAAATTTCTTTGTATTTCACATCACGAGGCTTGTATTTCTTTTCCATATGTATTTTGGTTTTTGATTGGGTTAATGTTATTTCGATAGGCTTCTATCCAACACTTTCTATGCCACACTTTCACTCTATCAATGAAAATGTTTTCATTTCCTAGTTTGTTTATTCTTCATGTCTCTAAGTTGATCCCATTTGGATACAGGCAGTTGAAGTTTTGTGGACACCGCAGAACGACAACGACACATTGTCAGAGCGTGAACTCCTTGAAGATTATCCACTTTTAAGGCCTCTATAAGTATGTTCGTGCTTTACTTATTACAAATAAATATAATGATTAGCATATAGAGCTGGCTTGACATAGAAAAAGTGTATATAATACTGTAACAGAAAATTGCTCCACATATTACAAATTTAGCTTTTCTTTTTGGTTGTTTTTCATTCAGGCTCTATCATTTGGTGAGTAAACACTGGCTTTCTACATTGTACTATTTAGTGATGATAGAATGGTTACAGGAGATTGAAATTGAAACTGAATGTGTAGCTCAACCCAACAAATTAACTGCCAACACTTCTGAAAGAGTCGCGATAATGGAGGATTATCTTCCTTTGATATTCAAAGTTCAAGGTTCTCCAATCTTGTTATTTGCTCCTTTTTCTTGTTGAGGATTCTCACCATCTCTATAAGATCATAGGGCTATTCTTTTTCCGAATGTCAAATCTTTAATAGGTTGTCAATCAATTTTGTGATAGAACCTATATTAGATAGTTTTGTTGTTATGATGATGAGACCACTCCAGTTGAGTGCATCCAAAGTACATGTAGTAGGGCCTATTTGAGTGTGAAACTTAATGTCTCTAATAACCTCACTTATCTGGCTCACCTAGGGGCAGAAGAAAATTCATCAAAGTGTCAACAAACTTATCATTCAATAATTTTGGTTTTTTCTTGGGATTTTATGTAATTATATTCTAGCCTTCCCTTCTATCATGGGTAGAAACCAATTGTTATAATTGACTTTACTACATATTTGAGACATCTATTTCTATCTTAAAGTCCGGACTTAGGAGATAACGAGCAGTTATAATTATGTTTGCTTCACTCGCGGGTTTGAGCTTCTAAACTCATGTCTAGTTGCCGTTGGATTTTTCCTTGATTTATGGAGAAATGAAGCTATATTTACTGTAGGATTGTTGACTAATGCTTGCTTATAGGTAGGTATAAACTGTTTATCATTAGTTTGATTGCAACAATTGGTTGTGAAGCCTTCTCCTTTGCAAATATCTTTAGTTGAATTATGTTGTTTGTTGTCATCTTTCCTCAAACTGGAGGTAGTGTCAAAGCGAACTCCAAGTTTGTCTCTGAGATTTTTAAACGTACCTTTAGGAAGAGGTTTCGTGAAAATGTCAGCCAATTGGTCGTAAGAGGGAACATATCGAGTGGTTAAAGTTCCTAAAGCCACTTTTTCTCTTACAAAGTGATAGTCAAGTTCAATGTGTTTTGTTCTAGCATGGAAAACTGGATTCACAGTCATTTGTAATGCACTCATATTATCACAGAATAGTTCAGGTGTTTTTAGGATAGGAATGCCAAGTTCTCGGAATAAATAGGTAAGCCACGTGAGTTCGGCTGTTGTGGTGGCCATTGCTCGATATTCTGCTTCCGAACTAGATCTTGAAACTGTAGGTTGTTTCTTTGAAGACCAAGAGATGATGTTGGACCCAAGGTATACACAAAAACCCGTTGTACTTCTTCTAGTAATAGGGCAGCCTCCCCAATCAGCATCACAAAATGCATATAGATTATGCTCGCTATGCTTGTAATACTTAATTCCATAATTTATAGTTCCAACCAAGTACCTAAGGATTCTTTTCATTTCCTTTAGGTCTTTATGAGTTAGAGCCTGAAAATGTTGGCATACTTTATTCACAGCTTGAACTATGTCGGGTCTAGTCAACGTTAGATACTGCAAAGATCCAACTAGACTTCTATAATAAGTAGCATTCGTTGGTTCATTGTCTAAAGTGGTAGATACACATGGTGCTAGTGCCATTGGGGTGGCACTTATAGAAGCCTCGGTCATCCCAGCCTTTTTAAGAATGTCTTGAGTGTATTTCTTCTGGGTTATCATAAGACCATCATGTGAGTGATGCACTTCAATTCCTAGGAAGAAATGTATAGATCCCAAGTCTTTGATAGAGAATTCAGTCCCTAAATCAGTGATGAGACTTGTTATGTGATCATCATTATTTCCTGTTAAGATAATATCATCCACGTAGACTAACATTAGTGTCATGATGTGTGATTTTCTGTATATAAATAGGGAGGGATCAGAGTGAGATGATATGAACCCAATGTGCATTAGGTATTTAGACAATCTCTCAAACCATGCTCTTGGGGCTTGTTTTAGCCCATAGAGGGCTCGATTGAGCTTGCACACATCATGAGGTTGAGTTTCATTTGTAAATCCAGGAGGTTGAACAATATACACATCTTCTTTAATGAACCCATGTAGAAAGGCATTTTTGATATCCAGTTGCTTAATATTCCACTTGGAAGTGACTGCCAAGGCAAGAATGATTCGTATGGTAGTAGGTTTTATTACTGGGCTGAAAGTTTCCTCATGGTCTAATCCTTCCACTTGAGAGTATCCTTGTGCAACTAGTCGAGCTTTATATCTGTCAAGACTTCCATCTTCTTTGAGTTTTACTTTAAAGACCCACTTAGATCCAATAATATTAGTATTGGCAGGTCTAGGAACTAGATCCCATGTGTGGTTTTGTTTGAGAGCTTGAAGCTCTTCCTCCATAGCCTTTCGCCAATGAGGAATCTTGAAGGCCGACTTATAGGTTTTAGGTTCAGTCATAAGATCCATGGTAAGTAATGCTTCCTTTTTACTTGTTTTCTGATTTCTCAAGTGTTGGACTGAAGCATGAAGATCCAGGTTTAGAGTTGGATTAGAAGAGAGTTTCTTTCTAGTGATCATAGGGTGTTTTGATTCAATGTTACCCTCTTGAACTTGATTTGAATGAGCTTGATTTTGAAGAGTGAGTTCTTCTGCAGAAGGAAAAACCAAGTCAATATTCAGATTTTTACTAAAGTTAGGCATCATGTTAAGTTGTTGTGGAGTAAAAATAGATTTTGATTGAGATGTCCCTGAATTTAGTATTGAGGGGCTTGAGTCTGTCATTGTTGGGCCTTTACTTTCTGACTGTATACTCTTGTTTAAGAGTCCTACATTATAGTCATTATTATCACATGGTTTTTCCCTTTCAGAATTGTTGCTTGAGGAAATTATTTGTCCAGAGGCTTGTGGCACAAAAATTTTACTTTCTGTTTGTAAAAAGTTATCATTCACAAGCTTACTTTCATGAGTAGGATTCATACTTTTGTTTTCATCCATTGTAATGTGATTACCAGCTGCTGATTGACAATTATGGGAGGTGTTAGAAAAACCATTTTCCTCACTTTCTACTATATTGATTTCAGTTTCCAATTGCCAAGGATGATTGGCAGAAAATGTGTCTTTTTGAGACTCCATTTCTGGCAGTGGATTACTTATGCAATCACCTTGGACGACAGTGGTGGAAGGGCGATGTAATGAGTTGTGAGATTGTTGAAGTGTTTCATCTTGGTTCATCATGCTTGTTTTTCGGGCTACAGTAGTCTCAATTTCTGTAGTGTGTATTCCATCATGTGTTGATGGAATAAGTTCTTCAACCTCAATGGCCTCGAATTGGAAAGTTCTTTCATGAGGCAAATCCTTGAGTTGATGTATGTTCTTACTAGAGTTAGTTTGAGATTCAACACTTGTTGATGGGATAAACTCCCATTCAACTTCTTTCCTCACTCCTTGCATAGTTTGATTATCTTGGCTAAAGCTCCTTTGAGCAGTAGTGTTTATGAGTGAGTTTTTATCAAAATGTGACTGGTTGTTAATATTTTGGTTCATCCACCCTTCTAGATCTTTGAATTCTGTAACTTCAAGTTGAGAGGAGTTTGAAATGGATGTGTGTGATTGTGGTTTAAAAGGATACAAATCTTCATCAAATATCACATGCCGTGATATGTATATACGATTAGTTCTAGGATCTAAACATCTATATCCTTTATGTATTGCACTATATCCAATAAACACACAAGGATAAGTTCTTTTTTCAAATTTATTGCGAGTATAATTCCTTAGATAAGGGAAGCATCTACACCCAAACACTTTCAAACTCTCGTAGGTACATTCTTTCTTATATAAGAGATTAAAAGGAGTGTCCATGCTTAAAGTATGACAAGGCATTCTGTTGATTAGAAACACAGCCGTCATAAAAGCATCCACCCAATACTTAGTGGGAATATTTCCTTGAAACAAGAGAGTCAACCCTGTTTCCACGATATGTCAGTGTTTCCTTTCAACTACTCCATTTTGTTGAGGAGTGTGAGGACAACTATAGTGATGTTGAATTCCTCTTTCCTCAAGGTATGCCTTCAAGGCATGTGAGGTAAATTCACCACCTCCATCACTTTGGAACACTTTCATTCTTTTTTCAAATCTAGTTTCTGTCATGCTTTGAAATTTCACAAAACATTTATAAAAGTCAGATTTTTTCTTAAGGGGATATATCCAAGTGAACCTAGAGAAGTCATCCACAAAACAAGCATAGTATTTAAAATTTTGACAAGAAGAAGTGGGAGCTGGTCCCCAAAGATGACAAAAAACTTTGTAAAAAATACTCATACTAGAGTTAGGACTCCGTTGAAAGGGTAAATGTGAGCTCTTGCTCAACTGACACACAGTACAAACTTTTTCAAGCTTTTCCCAACTAGACACATTGATAGATTTTCTGCTACTCATAAATTTTATATAACTTTCATTCAGGTGACCCATCCTTCTATGCCAGACGGAGTATGGGGCTTTATTAGTGGCAAGATAGACTTTTTCCTTTACTGATCCTCCATCATCCAAGGCATAGAGTCCACCTTTCTTATGCCCTTTTGCCAATATCTCCTCCTGTTTGTTCTTTACAAAGAAAGAGTCAGCAGTAAAGGTTATTGTACAATCATTATCTTTAGCAAGTTTGCTGACTGAGATTAGGTTCTTAGTCATATTAGGGACTACAAGAACATCTTTTAGAGTTATCTTACCACAATTAGTTTTTATAACACTTTGACCTACATGAGAGATTTCTAGGCCACTACCATCACCTATAAAAATAGAGTCATTACCATTGTAAGGTGTAATTGAAACTAGCTTACTAGAGTCATTTAGGATGTGAGATGTGGCTCCCGAGTCAGCATATAGGTTTGGATCTCCAGAGTTTACCAAATTAAATGCAACAAGTGCTCTAGTGACCCCTTCTGATTGATAACTATGGTCAAATCTGTTCCAACATTCAAGAGCTAAGTGGTTTACTTTCCCACAAATTTGACACATGATTTGTTCTTCCTGTAATAGAGAGGAGTCCTCGGCTGGTTGTTTTCCAAGTGTTTCAGACTCAGCAGCTAGTATGTTTTTGACTTGAACTCGAGGTTCTTGATGAGTAGATGATCTTCCTTGATAGTTGTTTCTTTCATGGACATTTTGTTGAACTTGTTGTTGAAAATTCCTCTGAGGCTGGTTTTGTTGAAATCCTCTTCCCCTAGAAGAGAAGAATCTGCCTCTTCCCCGAGTTCTTCCTCGTTGAGTATAGAAAGCTTGATTGTGATCCATAGTCACATTTCTTTCTTCCTCATTTTCTAGAATGAGTTGCTGCTCTTGATTTCTTAAAGCCAATAGAAATTGATTGTACGTTGGGTATGGAGGTTTTGACAGCATAGCTGTTCTAAACTCCCTATATTTACTTCCCAAACCTCGAGATAAATGCATTACTTTGGTTAAATCATCAAGAGGTTTCTTCATGGCAGTAAGTTTGTCACAAATGGCTTTGAATTTCTTGACATATTCATCAAGAGATTGACTTCCCTTTCTTAAATTCATCAATGCTTCATTAAGATGAAGCTCATTCTCCTTAGTCATAGTAAGAAGTAATTCTTTTAGACATTTCCATACCTGATATGCAGTTTCTGATCCTTCTAATTGTATCAGAACTTCCTCAGATATGGTCCCGAGCAGCCACGAGATTAGGAGACCATCATTGTTTATCCATATTTGATATTCTTCTTTTGATTTGTTGCTATCATCACTGCTTTTCTCCTCCATATCAACATTTTTTTCTTTTTCTTTTTCATCAGGACAGTCCCCATCTAAGTGTTTTAGTAATCCCAAATTTCTTATGATTGGTAGAATTTGGGATTTCCAAAGCAGATAGTTGGATGGAGTGAGCTTGATGGAAATAAGGCTAGAACATTGATGAAATGTTTGAATGGAGAGACTTACTTCTGATTTTGCCATGAGAAACTTGATGTAATTAGTTTTCCTTGATGCAGGCTCTGATACCATATAAATAGAGACCAGAAAAATTAATGCCTTGAAATTAGAACCACCGATAATCAAGAAAGATTAATTACACTGGGAGATGAAGAGTCAAGGCAGAAGAAAATTTGAACAGACTCTATAGAGAATACACTTGATGCATCAAGAAAAGAAAAAAATTACATTCATTCTACCTTCTAAGGTCTGAGAAGAGCAAATAAATAGGAGAAACACCAACGGCCATAAAGATGATGGGCAGAAGCTAAAAACGAGCAAAAAAATCAGAGAAGTAGTGCGTTGCAGCTGCTGGAAACAGAGAAGAAAATCAAGTAGGGCGTTTTTTTTCTTCCTTTTTTGCTACTCATGAAAACATTACATATTTAATTTTTTTCAAATCAAATAATCGAAACAACAAGATGAGAATTATAAGAAAATTTATTATTTTGACTTCTATGATACATAAAAAGATATAATCGAAACACCTCTCAACAAAATGTTATTATTAAAAGAAAAAATTTGATAACCATTTCATTTTTTGTTTTTGGTTTTTGAAATTAAAGTTTATTTTTACTCAATTTTTTTACCGTGTTCCATCTTTTCTGCAATATATCTATCTTTTTTTAAGAAAGTGTGTGAATGCAAACTAAATTTTAAAAACAAAAATAAGTTTTTTGAAGCTATTTTTTTCTTTCAAATTTTGGACTCAAATTTCAAAAGCAAAAAACGAAAATCAAAATGTTTATGAAAAGGGGGCCTAAGCATTTGAATTTTGATTGGATCATAATGTTTTCTTATACAACTTTTTAAAGGAAGTAAAGCCAAGACCACAGAAGGATAATAATATGTCATCTTTTCCAAAATCTAAGTGAACAATAGTTTGAAAAGTTTATGAAGATTCCAATCAAATGATAATAATATAAGGCCAAATTAATTCAATCAAATGATAGCAAAGCCACGTTACCGGTAACCAACGTGACCCAATTAGAACGTTAATTAAAGACAGGGTAATGACCATAATATCTAACCAACAACCACATTCTTAATCATATATGTATTATTCACCAAATCTAAGCTAGTTAATTGGACGCATGATAAAGAAGAAGAAATCAATGTGCAGAATAACCGATTAAAAGTTGTATACTTAAAAATGATCACATAAGATAAAAGGAACTCATACACATAAGAAGAAAACAAAGAAATGTGTCATTTTTTATTTCAAATAAGAAAGAGTAGAAATGAAATGTAGGTGGGAAGAGGAGGGACCTCTGTTAATAGCCACACCTGATGTAGATCTAAAAACATGCATATGTATTGTCTTTTAATGACTATAAATACAAAAAAATATGTACGGCCAATTCCACAAATAATATAATAAATGCATGGTTCACATGAGAGTCCAGCAAGACTTAGTCTTGGGGTTCCAAAGAGCGGGAAGAAGGAACTTATTACCCTTAAACCCAACCGCATTGTACGCACCGCCTTTACGGAGGTCGACGGCAACCTTGCCTGTGTTGCCCGGAGTAGCTCCAGTTCCAAACATGCCAGGGCAGGCACTGGTGACCTCGATCACGCTACCCTTCTCCCCGGGCTGAAATAGGCCTGTTTTGAATGGGTTGGTGACGACGGAGGCCAAGCCAGAGGCCAAGGAAACGACCATGGCATCGGCCCCAACGTTGCCACTCGGTGCCTTGAGAACGGCGCCGGCGGGACCATAGTCAGACTTGTGGAATGGCCATGCGCATGCTCCTGGACACTCGGTCTCGGGGTTCCCGACAATGACGTAGGGCGTGATCTCCTCAATAACTCCATGCTCTGCGCACTTGCCCATGCAGAGCCCATCTACGGTCACGTCTCTAGCTGCAACAATAACAGGAATAGCACCAGGCAACCCAGCAACAGCATTTTTTACAAGAATCTTTATGAAATCAATAGTCATAATTTTTCCTAGAGAGTAATTTGGATCCACATGTTGCTTTACCACCTTAACCTTAATGTCCCCGCCCTCGGGCCGGTAGGCACTAACCATGTTCCACCACGTTGAGACCTGTGGCTCACCCCCGGCCGGCCCAACATGGTCTAGTGACTTCAAGAAAGTCCTGATTCTGTTCTTCTGAACCCGCCCGAATTGACCGTAGAATACCAACGATATCTGCATGTCGCCTTGTAGCATTTTTCCGCCATGGTTCACTAGTGGCTCGACAATGTCGGCCTGGCCCGAGACAGTGGTCACTACGAGGAGAAGAGAGATGACTAATACACCAAGTAATGCACTTGGAATTTGCCCACAACACACCATTTTTTTTGTTTTTGTTTTTGTGTTCTTGATGTTTTTTTTTTTGTTTTTTTTTTTTTGTTTTGTCTTTATGTTATTTGTAGGGGTATTTATATGAAATTTTGGTTGTTGGATGGTGCATCATAATCGGGCTAGTTCTGGTTTTTGAGGATTTGTCTGTTAATTTCCTTCCATTTTGGATCTTTGTTTTATCGTTTCTATTTTATTTTTTATTATTTTTGTTCATCTATTATTAGTCTCGTGGGTTCTATTCCACTATTTTTCTAATAGAACTTTCTTTAATTGAAATTTATTTATATTTTCCATTTTTTACCGCTTTTATGGTCATTCTTATTACCTCTACTTATTTTATTATTATTATTATTTTTTTTAATTTTTTGAAATTCTACTACTTAGTTCCTTAAGATGTACCAAAAACTAATTAAGTTACTTATATTACATTATTGGGAAGCTTGGTTTTTGAATTTCTACAAAATTTTCTTATAAATTCTCGAATACAAAATTGAAAAGGTCTTCACCTGAGAACTTTGCATTTTACATCTCTAAGACTATTTGGTGCACATAAATAATTTACTTTTTAAAAATATTTTTATTTATAAATAAATTTACATATAAAAAAAAAATCTTAACATTTATTATGACTCATTTTATTCTTTTATTTAATTAAAAATAAGTTCAACACCACGATCACGTGTTTGATCCTAAAAATTGGTATTTGACTCTCATATAATATGAAAGTCGTTGTCCTCCTCCACCCAAATTATACTAAAAAAAATTTAATTAAAAAAATTACACAAACCACAAAGTATAGTGTTTGTAACCATGAAATCTTTTATATACATATATAAAGAAGGAAATAATTTTGCATGTATAATAAAAAATGGTAAAATATTTCCATTTATAGCACAAAATCAAAACTAATTCAGTTGTAGCGAGAAATCCACAAATGAAGTTGTATCACTGGTTGAATTCTATGACTGATATAATAATTTAATTAGTGATAGACTCATTCTATCATTGTTTGAGTTCTATCATTGATAAAAAATTGAATTTTATCATTGATTGAGTTTTATCACTGATAGAATTCGATCAATATTAGACTCATTCTACCACTGGCTTAGTTCTATCGGTCATAGAAAATTATGTGTTATAAATGAATTATTTTAGAAATTGTGCTACCAATATAACATAAGTGGTAGAATGTGATGGTGAGATTGTAAAAAAAAAAAAAAGTAAGTTTAATTTCCAAACTTTTTAAAATGAATTTATTTATTTATTTATTTTGATCAATTTTGTTCTTAAATGCATAATGTCAAATGAAAATAAAATGAAAGCTAAATGTTGTTGAAAGAATTGATCATAACAAGTAGTTGGAAAAAGTTTCTTTTAACTTTAGCTTCTATAACCTTTTTTTTAGTTCAATATCCATTTACTAAATAGATGTGTTTTCACCAAATATAGGAATAGGCTCCGGTTATAATCTATAATTAAATGATTGAATGGATTTCATGATTATACTTCATTCCATACGAAACAAAATAGTTAATTATGAAAAAGGGCATTCGAGCATATTTAAATAGATAATTTTTATTTCTGGGAATCTTTTTTTGGACAATTGCAGGCCAAGCCATATGAAAAAATATATACAATCAATATACAG
Source organism: Sechiopsis laciniata (assembly GCA_037833695.1). NCBI lineage: Eukaryota > Viridiplantae > Streptophyta > Magnoliopsida > Cucurbitales > Cucurbitaceae > Sechiopsis > Sechiopsis laciniata. The sequence goes on from JBBMKA010046865.1 coordinate 17,442, forward strand.
ATGAAATGTAAGTTTAATTAAAAAAAAAAAAAAATGAAACGTAATTTTTTTTGTAAAAATTATTTTTGAGTTCAACCTTTTTCCGGACGGATTTAACAAAACTTGTACAACCATTCATCTTCCCATATGTTTGATTTCTATTTACGGATTCCTTTTTAAAAATAAGTTTTTTTTTTTTCTTTGGACTTACCTTTCATACCCACATGACAATTGAGTTAATGGTAGCAATTATGAAATTTTAAGGGTGAATATTAATTAAATTAAATGGTTAGGGAATTAATGGTTACAAATATGGTGTGTTCAATCTTTTTTTTTTAATTTTTTTTTTTAAAATTTTGATTTATTATACTGTAATTTTATTTTTTTGGGGAAGAAAGATTGTTTCAGTCAGTAACAATTTATTTTATTTTATTTTATTTTCTAGTATAACAATATACTTTTATTTTTTAAAAATAAAATAAATAATATTCCTGCAATTTTCAACTTTTTTTTTTGAAAAGGACAATTTTGTAAATTTGATCTCTACTTTATTATTATTATTTTTTTTACGGTTCTATTGAAACATATTAATTTTTTTTTTATTTGATTGAATGAATTTTAGAACTTAGAATACTTAGTTCCTTTTTAATAAGGGGCATTTTTAGGACTGGGCTAAATTAAAAAAATATTTACAATACTAGGTAAAAAAAAAAAAAAAAAATAGCAATCATAGTTAAATTAATACATTATCTGTACTAATAACATATAATATTGTATTAATAATACATAATAATGTATTAATATCCTAAATAATAGTGTATGATAAGTATTAGTAATACTGTATATTTGACTAGATTTGCAAATATTTTCAAATTTGACTAGATTTATAATTATAACTAGACCATCCATTGCAATTTTCATTTTTATAATCATTTGGTTTTTTGTTTTTGAAATTTAAACTTACTTTTACTTAAATTTTCTACAATATGTTTCATCTTTTCCACGACGTATTCATCTTTCCTTAAAAAAATAGTGAATACTAACCAAATTGCAAAAATAAAAACAAACTTTTGGAAGTTACCTTTTTTTTTGTTCCCAAATTTGGGTTTCATTTTTTAAAATATAGATAAGATGTAAATATCAAAATAAGAAAAAATTTATGATAAAGTAATTATTGTAGACTTAAATTTTAAAAACATAAAACTAAAAATAAAATAGTTATCTTGAGAGTGTTAGCTAGAGTTTTAAGTTGATTCCTCATTTTTCATATTTCCATGGATTCGATATTGGGTATATACATCCCTGTGATAGTATAAAAAAAACATTCCTTTTATATCATAGAAAAATCAACAAAATTTCACCACGGTACCTATTTATTTTGAGATTTGCTCCATTTGTTTTCTCTAAATTTTTTATGTCTATAATTTTTGTTCCTGTACTACAAAAAAAAAAAAAAAAACTTAAAATTAGTATGTTTCTTGTCAAATTTTCTTAAAAAACACTCTTTAGCGACTTTCACTCTATAAATATTAGAAATATATTCACATTTAGACATTTTTGTTTTTGTATAGAAGTATTATAATTAATTTAAAATTTTTAAGTACATGGACTTAAATTGAGTGTATTTAAAACTTCCTAAAGCCAAGAAGGGAGCTAGTCAACTGACATATGATATATGATACAATATTCAAAAGATTACAAGTTCAAATCTCAAATTCTAATATTTTTAAATTATAAATAAATAAATATAAACTCTTTTAAATTCACATCTGCCTACACATATATTGAATTAAAATAGTAGAACATTTGTTTCAAAAAAAAAAAAACATTTTTCTTTTAATTCTTTTGGAAAAGATCATGTAAATATTTGATTTCCATACATAATATAACTATTGTATCAAACTTGTCAACAATAACACTAGTTTAATTAATCTAAAAATGGATCCATAAATAACTAAGTAGTGATAGATATGAATTCTTACCTTAATTGGTGTTGAACAAAAATAAAAAATGAAATAAAATAAAATATCATCTCAGCACTTTTATTTAATTTTTTAATCAATAAAGTTATCTCAATCAATTCTTGAAAAAGGAGAATTTTTAACATTTTTACGATGACAACGGTATGAACTTGAACTATGAGAAGGTAAGAAAGCATAAGTGACTGTATTAAAAAAAAAAAAAAAAAGTATTTGGCTCTTGTATACTAAAAACCAAAAAAAAAAAGAAAAAAAAGAAAAAGAAAGCATAAGTGACAACTTTCTCAATCACTATTCAAAAACCATCTCTTTCAATTATGCAAAAGAAGAAGAGAAAAAGAAAAAAAAAAAAAAAAAGCTTTCACAATCATTAATTCAAAAGTCATTAAAGGATGTGTTTTAAAGTCATGAAAGGACAAGAGGGGTAGAAGGGTGTACAATGCACAATCCAATGTCCTTTTCACTTTGAACTCTTTTTTTTTTTTTTTTTAAAAAAATTCTTTTGAATACTTTAAACTTTTTAGATTAGAGATCCAAAATTTCTTTTGATACCTCATTCTCGCTTTAAAGTCTTATAATTTAAGCAAGTGGTGAAAATTCAATCATTTAATTTACAAAAATGAGAGTTAATAGTACTTTAATCAATCAAATTGTATGTCTAAACTTAAGCTAATATTCCATTCTTCAATTTAAGAAAATTAAAATTGATACAAAATTCTCTTATTAGGAGTCAAGTTCTTGTATGCTTATTATACAAGTATCGATGAAGATGTAAAATGGATATAATGTAAGTCAGCAAAATCGGGCATTTGAGTGGAAAATCAAAGCAAAAGTGCATATA
>JBBMKA010046876.1:0-37476 GCA_037833695.1 Sechiopsis laciniata
GGTTTTTATTTTTTAAAACAAAAAACAAAAATTCAAAAATAAAAAACTAGAAACAAAAAACGAAAAACGAAATGGTTATCAAACGGGGCCTTAAAAATTCATTTTGAACCATACAAAAATTATTTCTAAAAATACTTTTTATATACATTGATTGAGTGTTGTATGCACCTTAATAATTGTTACCATAAATATTATTTTTTACTCTATAACATTCTATTGTCAATAATATTAGTAAAAAATTAATTTTTAGGTAGGTTAATTCCATAGATTAAACTACTACTACTTCTTAAATAATTACAAATATAAGAAAATTTTGAAATATTTGTATTTATAATCATTAATACATTTTAATACGGTATTATAAATACTTATTAATATCGTATTGATATTAATACTCAATTATTATATTTGTTAATTTTTTTATAAATTGACTATAAAACTGACTCGTCTCTAGGTTGTAACACAAAAATACATTAGAGGAGTGAAGAGATAATTGAAGTGTCATAAGTGGATTTCGAACCTGAGATTTTGAGATGAGTATTTTCTTAAAACTCTAACATTTGACCAATAGCGTCACTCCTCAAAAATATTATTATTAATTTAAAAGTTGGTTCGATCTCCTACTTAGTTTTATGCTAGTTGGAAAAACTAATGTTGGGCTTGAGTGAGATCGCCCATGAATGAATGAAGAGAGATGAGGCCCAAGAGGAGTAAGCCCAAGAATTTGTGTGGCAAATTATGAAGTGGAGGGGTGAAATTGGAAATAGAAACAGTTGAAGGTGCTTTGGAAAAGAGAAGAAGAGGATAGGGATTGCAGATGAAAAGTCCAAGACTGCGTTGCGACGATGTGTCGGCTTGGCAATCGGAGTGTCGGTTTCTGCAGGTTGTTGTCGGATTCAACGGCCTCACCATTTTACCCTTTTTCTGTGCCATTTTTCTTTTAAAAATACCACAGTTTTAATACATATTTTATCACTAAAAATTGTTCTCATCTTTGGATCTAACCATTAATAAAATTTACTCAATAATTTGGTGGCATAGTTAGTTATCTTAATTGATGTTAATCTATTTTAACTCTACCATCACAAATTTGAAGTTGAAAATTGATATTTAGCCCTCTATGTATGATTTATTGATCCCCTCCCTCAATATTTTATATGACTTAAATTTGACGTGATTATATAATATTTGGTTATCTTAAAAACTATTAAAAAATTAATTTTTAAGTAAATTATTATCATGAGTTCAACCCTTAATTATCTTTTCTCCAATTTTTATTATCGATTAGGTAAATTTTATGATGGTTAGCACACACAATTCTCGAGATTACAAAGTGTTTTAGCTCCTTGATAGATAGAGAGAGGAAAAGTAATTAAAGTTGAGCTTTTATCCTCGATAAGACCCATGTTATAATAATATGTGCATTTTTTAAAATCTCAAGTTGCAAGGGAGGTATTGGGTATTTGTTCGAAGGAGAGTTAAATTAGATTATAGTAATTCAACCCATGTTTGAGTCACCAGTTATATAATAATCAATGACTTAGCCTATAATTCATTATCACAACTATAATAAACCACACTCATGTTATAATAATATGTACCCAAACATAAATTACAATCATCTCTATCCAAGGTTTATGATATTCCAACTATTACCAAAATTACCTAAAACACACACATATATATTAAACTAAATTTACAAAGTAGTCAGATTTTTTTTTTTTTTTTGGAATATGATTGGTATTTCTTCCACTAATCATTTAAATCGATTATGATTACAGAAATCATCCACGAAAAAACCTTCACTTTCAAAATAAAAAAGTATATTTTTTCTATATTAAACTAGTTTTGTTTTTTTGAAACCATACATTAAACTAGTTCTTAGAACACTCCTTCAAAACATAACCAAAATTATGAACAATTTTCTTACAAGAAACACCCTTTTTACTGCAACCACTTTATTGTCTACATTTCTATCTCTTTCTGTCACATCCCAACAATGATGTTCAAGATCCAACCTAGACCAAATAAAAGTTGTTTTCTTGTGGAAAAAAAAAAAAAAATTATAAATTTGGTTCTTACATCCGAGATTAATCTCTATAATTTTAAAAATTAGAATTTAATTCATATGATAGGCATAAATTAAATTTAGTTACTATGGTTTTTTTAAATCTAAAATCTAGTTTATATAATTTGATAAAATTTAAAAAATAGTTTTAATCATTTTTAATTACAAGCGAATTGAATACGTAAAAGTTAGTAATAATGAAATGACCATGTAATTACAATGATTAGTTAAACAAAAATACCACTTCATTTAGGCATGAATCACTCATTTCAACATATATGATTGCCAACGACTACGAAGATAAAGACTAATTTTTAAATTCTAATTTCTAAAACAAAAATGATCAATTTTTTATTTTCTTTAACTTCAGCTTAAATTATAGTTTTTGAAACACATTAAACTCTAACTTTCTTTCAATTATATAACAAAATTTATAATTTAGATTATAAGGGTGTGTTTATTTTTTGGACATAAGGAGTGATTAGTAACCATTTTTCAAAAATCCCTCATTTGTTTTTTTGTAGTAAACAACTACTTTTAACTACTTTTCAACTCTTCTATCAAATCTCACATTAAATTTTATTAAACTTCACATCAAATTTATCACTCAACCACTATTAATCTCAATTCTCAAACAAGTAGTTGATTACTCCACTATTTTAACCTCAATTTCCAAACGAATAGTTAACCACTTCAAATTACTATTAACCACTTCATTATCTTCCACTTCACTCTTTTCTACAAAAAAACAAACACATCCTAAAAGTATCCAAACAAAGTCTATTAAGTTTCGGATTTGGTAATAATTGAGTTGAACATCACAATTACAGATTATAACATGAAAATAGGTATTCTTGTGGTAGGGTTTGTGATCCACCTTTAACGATTTATATTAAAAAATAAAATAAAAGGTCTTCGCTGCAAAGCCGTTCAGTGTCTACAAATACCTGCCAATCTGCCATGCTCTTTTTAAAATACCACACTCTTCTGTACGGCGAATAAACAGATGCTGTTCTTTGCAGAGACCAAATCAAAACCAGAAAACATAACAAAAATCCCACTTCTATTTCTCCATTTTGTAGTTTCCTTCTCCAATGGCTGTTTCTCGCCGGTTTCAATGGCTTCTTGCTCTTTTTATCACAACCCTTTTCCATTTTCTCTCCATTTCAAATCAGCAAAATCTCCCTGTTCTGTCTTCTGTTGAGCGAGACTCTGTTTTTTCCGTCCTCGCCGCCGTCAACTCCGCCGTCCCATGGCGGAGCCTCTTCCCCGACGACCTCTGCTCCACCGCCCCACACGGCGTCGTTTGTGACTACTTTTGTGAAAATCCCAACTGTACGGAGCCTGATGCCGTTCATATCACCGAATTGAGCTTTGGATTTGTCTCCGATTACTCTGTAAATCCGCCCTGTTCTTCTAATTCCACCATTGACCCTGTTCTTTTCTCTTCATTTCGGTACTTGCGCAAGCTCTTCTTCTACAAATGCTTCACCGGCGCCGGAGCTGTTGATTTCTCCGGAGGCGTCTCGCCGGCGTTTGCGGCGAGTTTGGAGGAGCTTGTTTTGGTGGACAATCCGTCGTTGGTTGTTTCTCTCGAAAGTATTTTTGGCGATTTTATGAATTTAAGAAGGTTAATCGTTACTGGAAATGGCGTTTACGGTCAAATTCCTGAACGGATTTCAAATTCCGGCGAACTGGTTGAGATTACCCTGTCTCGGAACCGTCTCACCGGCCAGATTCCGGCGAGTTTGTCGAAACTGAAGAAGCTGAAAATTCTCGATCTTAGTCGGAATTTCCTCGACGGATTTGCCCCAGAATCGATCGGAAACCTCTCGGAGCTTCTTAAATTGGATTTAAGCTCAAACAGAGTCGCCGGAAGGATACCGGGGAGCTACCGGAATCTGCAGAATCTGGAGTTTTTGGATTTGAGCTTTAATCGATTTGGGAATTTCGGAATACCCAAATTTGTAACAGAGATTTCGAGGTTGAAGGAGGTTTATCTGAGTGGAAACTTGCTCGAAGGGGAAATTCCGGCGGAATGGGAGAAGCTTGAATTCTTGTCGGCGATTGGATTTTCCAGCATGGGTTTGACCGGAAAAATCCCCCGATCAATGGCGGTTCATCTAAAAAGTTTAAGCTATTTGGGTCTCGACGGCAACAATCTTGAAGGAACATTGCCGCCGGAGTTTGGGTTATTGAAGACATTGAATGAAATCAATTTAGAAAATAACAATTTAAGCGGCAGAGTTTCATTTTCTGCAAATTTCTCTGCAAAAATTGGGAAGAAATTAAAATTGAGGGGAAACCCAAATCTATGTGTTGATGAAGACTTGAAGAATTTAAAGAATGGAAGCATTTTGGGGAAGATGAAATTATGCCATCAATCAATTATCACAGAGCAATTGTTTCTCAGTGGCTGTTCTTCATTGTCATTCATTTTTGGTTCTGTTAAGCTTCAAAGTGTTCTGTTAATGGCGGTTTTGTGGATTTTTTTGGTGAAATTTTAGGAGTTTTTAGAGGTTAAGAGTTGGATTAAGGCTAATTTATATAAGTAGGGAGATTACACTGACTAGGATGAATTAGGGGAATTTTTGTGTGTGTGTGTGTTTTTTTTAATATTTAGGATTTGAATGAGTGACAATGAGAAAAGTGCTAAGATTGTAATTAAGTTGTGTCAATTTACAGCTTAAAGATGTTTACCGTGATAATTCTGAATTTAATTAGGTTTAAAGCTTATTTGGTTAATTGTTTTTCATGCTTGTTCTATTTCTAGTTTTTGAAGTTTCAACCACCAAATATTCTTTATCAATTTTGAATTTTATATGGAAACATTATCATGTCATTTGGGCACAACATCCTAATGATTTGAAGTTTGAATTTTAAATTTTTTTTAAAAAAAAAAAGAATTTTTTTTATAATCAATTTTTTTTTTTTCCTTTCGAAGTTATTTGAAGAGGTTGCACTTTGAATTTTATATAAATTAAAGTTCAACAAAAAGAAAAATTATTCCAATGGTGTAGTAGTTGGTAGTTTTGGAGACTCAAATACAAACCAGCTCAGCGGGTTGGGTTTGGTTAAGTTTTGAGTTTATGTTAATTTGTTCTTTTGTCTATAAAAAAAAATTCAAATCATATATAATAAATATGTAAACAAATTAAAAAAAAATGTATGATACTATATTTGAGCCTATATTAACTATCTTGTATTTTTTTAGTATCTTATTAGTACATATCATTTTCAATATGTTAAAAATTTATCTTATTAATTAATCTCTCACCCACACACACACATATATATATATAAAAAATTCTAAATTGTGATTGGGTTGAGTTGAAAGAGAAGTTGTAACCCTTGAACCGACTTAACTCAACAAAAATTATAATCATAACCTAACCTAAATACATTTATAATTCAATCCAACTCTTATGATTTGGGTTGGGTAGTCCGGGTTGCTCGGATTACCGACTTTTTTGTATGCCCCTAAACTTAACTATGATTATAAACTTTGAATAATTTTATTTGAAAATTTGATTTCCTTAATCGAAAATAAAATATATTTACTGATTGAACGAGTACTACAATTTTAGCTTTCTCTAACAATTATACCAAAAAATTTGCTATGTCATGGTATACTCTATCATGGTAAGTATACAATAACAATGACATAAAATATCGTTTATGATAATTATAAAACTTTCATAAACATTTTTTCACGATAGTTAAAGATTATCATGAATCAATAAAAATAGGATTTTATGACAGCTTTCAATATTTTTTCTTAATTTTTGGCTGAATTAAATGTCATGAAATATCTAAATGGTTGTAGTTAACTATTTTCTTAATTATTGCTGTATTTTTTTGGTAAATTATTAAATAAATAAACATGTCATTTATTATTATTTTTTTTTTTTTTATGAAATGTCGTTTAATAATCTATCTCATCAATAAATATTGATAAAGGAAAATTATACAATAAGCAAGTGGCAATGTGCATTAAATAAAATAGAAATCATGAAAAAGAAAATAATAGAACTCGGACAATAATTTATTTAAATAATAAAGATACATTTACCCGGTTTATTGAATAAATTCGACCGTTTCACCCTAAAGTCCAAATAATGTCATTTATTTGGCTCATAATTTAATCAACAAACATGCAATAATTTCTGTTTTTCAAAAAAAAAAAAAAATGCAATAATTTCTTAGGTTGCACGAATAGTAATACCGATTGCAATAATTTTATAGGTTTTTTAGTCTAATAATAATATTTAAAGGTTAAATATTTGAATTTGGGATCTGATGATAAATAAATAGGGTTAAATTTATTTGTATTTTCAAAGAAATAATGAAAAATAATTGAAAGATTAATGATTGACATTAATTATTGATGAAGATACTCACCATGTTCCACATTAAAAATATGAGAAGCCTTTAACATTTTCATGACACGTATGAGATACTATCGATGGATTTTGAGAAAGATGCTCAAACTATATAATATGGTATCATAAACGAATAAGTTCAAATAAGTATTCAGTCCAATAAAATGAAATTGAGATACTATCGTACCACATTAGAAAAGTTGAGAGTCATCTAATCATTTATAAGATAGGTGTACTACTTCTCTCATTATCAATAATTCAGATTTTACTAAAAAATAAGCGAAGAAAATGATTGAAAATGGTGAAAAGTACTTTTTTCAATTTATACAGTTAAAAAAAGAAAAACTTGTAAATATGTTTGACAGTAAACTTTCTTAACAAAAAAAAGTAAGACTAAAAAGAATTAGGCTACCTACTAATTTAGTTAAATTACATAATTGCTCCTTCCCCAGAAGCAAATTTTCATGTAAAAACCCTATCCCTAGTTAGCAAGTCATCTGACCCGACAACAGATCCAGCATCCGACCCGTTATCGCAGAATTGAGAAGAACAAGTCTCCTCCGCCGTAGCTTTGGATCTCGATTTGGTGGATCCTTCCTCCTTCGATTTCTTCCGTCGCGCTTTCTTCAGAACATCCGACTCGCCACCGCCTTGGTTCACGTCGGTGCTCCGACGACTTTCCAATGAAGAAGATTCCTTTGACTTTGAAGATTTCTTTGACTTTCCGACCTTCTCCGATTTCTCTCTTGTCGAAGCCTCCACCGCGCTTCCGCCGGCGGTTGATGACTGTCGTCTCGATGATTTTGGTAGCTCCGACATGTCCCGAGTTGTTTGGTTTGTACCTGCCATATTTCTTCTTCAATCTAATCCGAATCCATTACATCAAGAAATTTTTTTATTTTGGGTGAATATATGTATAACCCTAGTTATTTGTGCACAACTCGATTAATTTCACAGATCATACCTCTACGATATTTGGATATGAAGGAAACTCGTAGGAAATTAATTTTGTTGAGAATATGGCTAAATATTAACAAAATTTGTCCACATGAAAAGTTTTGACAAAATATTGAGAAAAATTGTTCCAATTGGAAAAATGCAAGAATATAGTGTGTTTCAAGCACTATAAAAAGAGTAGGTGACCTTGTATTCAAGGCATCCAAATTAGAATCACTTTAAGTAATTGTACTAACTCTTTTGTATATGAAAGTTGAGCAAAAAGTGTGAGTAGTATAAACTTTGAAGATTGTTTATGTAATTTTGGTCGGGAAGAGAATTTTTTGTGATTGTAACAATTTTTGACATAGTAGAAATTCTTTCTTCCCGTGGTTTTTTTTTTCTCTCAAGTTTTGGAATTTTTTCATGTAAATTCTTGTGTTGTTCTTTTCGTTGTTTCTTTAATTTCTTATTTTATTTTCTTGCTTATTTCTATGATAATAGAAAGTTTTTTCCCAACAAATTTTTAGGTAAGTGTTCACTTGAAGAAATAAGAAAGAAGAAATAATCTTGAACTCATTGTGCCCGATCCTATAATATTGAGATGTCAAGGAATGAACTTATAGTGACCATTGTGAAAGTCTATAATATTGAATTTTATGAGCTGACAGAGTAACACATATCTCTTATAAATGTTTGCATGACTCCCCACTTTTAGTATGTGAGATCCTAACAATTATGCTTTTTCAGTTATACAAACCTCAATTCAGAAAAATTTAGTTATGATTTTTTTTTTCCCTAAATAAACACTATAAATCGCGTGACAATTAGTTATCTAAGAAAATGTGACCATTTAGTTATTCATATCTAAATAGTATGATTTATTGTACTTTGGAACGATATAAATTAACTAGTTGATTAGATAAATATTGAGTTGTCAATTTTCAAGAAAATTACATTAAACTATCAATTTTAAACTCATTTTTATCTAAATCACTACTTAACACGTATTATTAATTGTTTAAAAAAAAAAAAAAACTTGTATTATTAATAAAAAAAAATATAAAAGATTATATCATCTGCACAAAATTAATTAATTATCATGTACTTAATTTAACATCAATATAAACAACAATCAAACTATAAATAAATTTAAAATCATAATAACTACTTTACCATATGGTTTTCTTTACTTGAATATCTACATCTTATCCATATTTTTAAAAATCAAATTATAATTTGGAAACAAAAAAAAATAGCTTCCAAAAGCTTATTTTTGTTTTTAAAATTTGGCTACATTCATTTACTTTCTTGAGGTAAGATTGATGCATTGTATGAAAAATAGAATATGGTAGAAAATTTAAATAAAAATAAACTTAAATTTCAAAAACAAAAAATACAAAACCAAATAATTCTGAAACGGAGCTAAATTATACATTTTTCTCAACAAATTTATAATTTAACTTAAAACAAACCCAAAATAAAAAATTACCAACAAAAAGGAAATTAAAAAGGCAAAGAGAAATGATACCTTGAGAATCTCGTTGAACAGATGCATCAGGAGCAGATGAAAGCCCAGCTGTAGATTGGAATTCATTCATCTGCATTTAAATTGCCCATAAGAACACCTTATTTTATTTTATTTTTTTATTATTATTATTATTATTATTATTATTATTATTATTATTATTATTTTGTGCCTAACAAAATTCTAATTTCCAAATTTGAATCATCGAAATTGTTTTGTTTTTTTGGTATAATATAAGTGCTTTATACCTATTTAACCTTTTTTTTCCCATACCTAATGACACAATATTAAAATTGGATGAAAAAACTCGATTTTGTATGTCCTAATTGATCATTTAATTTTGTAAAAAAATCCAAATACTATAAATACTTATTAGATAAAAATTATAAGTTTAACTTTTTTTTTTTTAAGTACAAAGTGAGAAGTTAATAAACTTTATATAGAAGACACTATTATTCTTAAATAATTAGAGTCAAATGTCGATTTTCTAGATCGAATTTGAAAGTAACCATAGAATTAAAATAAATTATCACCAATTAAGATAGCCATCAATTCATGATATAAATTTAACATCTAACTAGACCCAAAATAGAAAAAGTATTAATTATACCTTTTCTGTTAAGACCTTTTTGGACATTAAAAATAAAAGGCCAAATCTTATAAAAAGGATGTTTTTTAAAAAAAAATAAAGATATACCCAGCTAGGAGAATTGACTGAAGGACCATCCCATCCAATATGGGCAACATGTTTGACATCTGTGGGAAGACCAATCTGCATTTCTGGTTCTTTCTCATTATCTGCAAAAAATTCAACCATAATTATAACAAATAAATAATATTAATAATAGAGACATTTTTTGCTTAATTTTATAAGAGAAAAACAAGAAAATGTTGATTTTTCTTTTTTTATTACATACCAAATATTTGGGAAATGTATCTGAGGCCTTTGAGGAGGCCTTTCACTTTATTGTTAGACATTTTTTTTTTCTGCTTTGCTATTTGCTTTTGGGGAAGAAGATGAATCAAATCAAAGCTTTGAGAAGTTCAAAACTGAGCCAAAATGTTATTAAAAAAAAAGGGCTTAATGGTGAAGAAAAGGCAAATGGGGTTCTTTGTTAATGAAAGAAAAAGGGTAAAAAATTTCTCTTACCTTTTGAAATGGAACTCCAAATGGAGGCCAAAATGAGGCAAAAAAGCTTCAAAATTAGCCATGAAATCAAATGAACATGAAGAAAAGGAAGTGGATGAGAAACAAAAAAAAAAAAAAAAGAAGAAGAAAAGGAAAATATATTTTTTAAAAAAATAAAATAATTAAGGAGTTGTTTGGAGAAGAATGGGTGGCAATTACAAAGAACAATATGTGTTTAAAGTAAATGTGTATTTGATTTCGATAATTTGGTGGCTTTTAATTTGTTGGTTGCAATTTTGGCCAGAAATGGATCGAAAATTTAGGTGCAAAATGCTTCAAATTTATAATTTCACTAAAATTAGGAAAGTTTTTGACAGGTCTTCCTCTTGTGGTCAAAAGTTGTTTTGCAATTTCTTTTGGATTAGTCATTTTCTATAATTTGTTTTCAGCTCCTTTTCTATGGATAACTTTATTGTTTTCTATAATAATTTGTATCACATTCTAATTATTTTATTAACATTTTCCAATTTATATGTGCAATCCCTAACTAGAAAAAACAATAACGTACTTGTCAATTTGAATGTAACTCTACAAGTTAAAGAAAATATATTTGTAATAAAAAAAAGTTAGAGGTTTGTATCTCCAGACTTTATTGTTTAGCTGAGAAAGCAAATAAATGCATCATCATCGAGTGACCAAATAATTAAGAGAGTCTTGGAGGACTAAGAAGTGATAAATTCAATTTACGGTGACTAGATACGTAAGAATTAATTTTTCACACATTTTTTTTAACCTCCAAATATTATAAGATTAGACAATATATTATGTACATGGGTCAAAGCATACGCAATCTGACCCAAAGTAAATAAATGAGTATGTGATTAAAATCAAAGTTCCATTGTGCTTTAAATGAAAGAAGAGTGAAAACAGAGTAACCAGAGCTTACTTGGAAGGGTGAAAAACTGAACATGATGTATTGCTAAATTCCTACATTTTCTTTACTTCATCAATGGTGGGTGTGTAATCTCAAAAAAATATAAGGTAAATTGATTTAAATTTGTTTCCTTTTTTGAGACATGTATTTAAAAAATATTTACTTTCTTTGGTTATATAATCCACCAATAGGTATTAAACACGTGGTGCATTTTGTGTTATATTTCTCATCCTACCAAAGTTTGATGGTGATTATTTTCTTTCCCATATATTTCTAACCCTTTTCTGAAGATAAATGATTGAGACACTAAACAAAACAATACTAGAAAAAAAATGTTTACGAATATGATTTTGTTTAATATTTCACAAGCTTCTCCCCTTTGTTGTTATTACTTCTAAAATAATCATTTTTTATATCACCTCAACTATTTTTAATCGCATGATTTTATAATATTGACGGTAGACAAGCCAGAATAGTTTAAACTAAAATAATCAATTTAAAACATGCTTATTATATTGAAACTCAAAACAACTTTCAAGCTCAAATTCTAATTTCATTTGGGAAAGGAAGAGGGCATTTTTCAATTCAGAATCTCAGAAACTGCCTGATTTGCCAAGTTACAGAAGCTTTCCAACATTACAGAATCAAAAAAAAATTTTGTTCATGAATAATATTTTATAAGCACACCAGTAAATTATAAAAATAACTGATGAATGGGTCTGAAAAAGTACATGAAAGGAAATGCAGTTACTATTACAGCTATTTGAGTCACAAGTAGAAATGTTCAGCATATGCATCTCGTATGGCATCTAAAAACACGATACAACGGCCGCAAACTCTTCGGAGGAGGAAAAGATGCAAAGCTGATCCTGGATTTTTCTCAAACAAGATGCATCAACTGATCTGTAATGTTTGATTCGTGGTCGGGTTGGGTGATGTCCCATGTACAAGAGAGAATTAAATGATGCAAATAATCACAAATGCGAGGGCTTTATCCTTTTGATGCGAATCCAAATTACCCTAATGAAAATCTTCTTGTTCCTTGTTTTACTTCCTGATTGATAGAAGTTCGAAGCTACGGAGAGGATCGTCGTGGCCGCCTCTTGCTGTGTTTCGAACAAATGAGGTTGGCTTAGTGTCGTGAGAGGAATGAAGCCTCTGAGTGGTAGAGGGGCGCCCAGTGCTTGCAACTAGTCGACGACCCTCGCCACTGTGATCACCAGAAGTATTAGGCTTACTGCTTGAAATTATAGGTCTTCTTGAGGAGCTTCCATATCTGGAAGAAGAACCGCGTGCTCGGTCAGGTTCAGGATGCTGAAAAAGCAATAAATTCAATATGAAATAAAGTTAATATAACACCTTATTCTACAAATATGATCTCACCAAAATACAATAACTGCAACATTACGAAAAGTAAGGTCATGTATAAAGTATCCTCCGAATTTGCTACTAATATATCATGTTTCGTATAAATTCCCAAAATACATCCTTGAGTGGAATATGTTTTTTTTTTATGTATCTGAGTGTCCTTGCCAACTTAACCACACCTTAACTATTCTCACATGACAAACCATCCAACCCTACAATTTAGTTATCAAGCAAATTCGTAGAAAATTAATTGTTAAGAAAGTGACTATTATAGATTGAACTCATAACCTTTTGATTCTCTAATGTCCTCTGGACCCCTAGGCAAACCCATGATAGTTGAATGGAATATGGTTCTTGGGAATAAAATAAGAAACACAAGTTGATAGGTTACAGAATTTTTATTCAAACAAATCCAAGGACAATGATCATATCCAAGCAAAACAAAACTAAGCAAACACTTCAAAGATTTTTACTTTCTTATAAATGTAAACTGAATGGCTTAATCATCGAATGCAAGAACAGTATTTTTTGTCTTTCACTAGCAAGCTCGGATTCAAGAGTCTTCCTGTAAAACCAGCTGAAAAAAATTACGCATTTTTCTCAACTTTCTTCTCCCTTTTGGCTTTTACTACACGATAAAAGTAATGTGCTTCCAAAACGAAAAGGAATATAAATTCAATACATTTTTATTTCAAGTTCAATGAAGATAATTTACCACATCCTCGTTAGCCTTTTGTTTAGAATGATCAACATGTGGACTGGAACCAGAGATATTCCTCCTGGAGAATACTTCAACTGCACCTGACAATCTTTCTCGGATCTCTTTCCCAACTACAACAAATAATACCAGCAAGTAATAAACTGTAAGTACAATACTTTTTTTTGATACCGGGAAATAACCACGGCCGTCCCTAGGCCAGGCACCGGGAGACAAACTGAAAGTACGATACTAAAATACAACTATATTTTTGAAAAATTGTTTCTTAATCCTTCAAGAAGTAGACTGTTTTCTTAGTACGAAAAACATCCAGAAAAAGACCTGATGGTCTCTCTGGCCTTTCCGCAGATGGTCCAGGAGTAAGTGCAGCTTTTCCACTAGCGTTCTACAAATGAAACCAGGAACAGATTAACAAATCCATATTAAAAAAAAATTATAAACAGAAGGAAAAAATAATGCAAGTATTTACTCGGCCTCTGGAATTGCTTCCACCAATTTGAGGGTTTTTCAGTATAGTCCAGTCAAACACATAATCAAATTGATAGCCTGAAATGAAATATACAGATTCTTTTGATAAATCCATACTCAATACCGAGAAGTAAAATGAAAGACAAAAAAAGGAGATTAAAAAGCCACAGAACTCATTCAAGTAACAAAAAATTCACAATAGAAACCAGATTTTTTTTTTAAAGAAACGGAAACCCGATTTCATTAAGATGAATGAATGTACAAAAACCAGGTCAAACAAAACTCGGGTCAAGTCCTGTCAAGAAAAGAATTACAGAAAATGGCTCCACTTGAGGGAGAAAAAGAAACCCTTGACCCGAAGGCCTACATGGAGTCTAAAGAAACAAATACTGTAAATATCAAGTTAGAAGGTTAAGATCTAGAACAATGAATTACCTTCTCGTATGAATAAGTCACGGAAAAGTCGCTTTAAATATGAATAATCTGGTTTGTCCTCAAATCTTAGCGATCGACAGTAATGGAAATAAGATACAAACTCAGGTGAATGTGATTTGCAAAGCACCTATAAACATAATTACAATAGATTACTGGAACAGTAGCAAAGAGATAAATTCCCAATAAAAGATAAAATATGTCCTATGATCAGGATTGAGGCTGTGTTTGGTTTGGTTGCAAAAAATGGGAACAAAATTCGTAATACAGAAACAAAGAAAAATAAAAATTAGATATAGTAAATTAGCAATGTACTTTATGATTATTAATCCTACTACTACTACTACTACTACTACTATTATTATTATTATTATTATTATTATTATTATTATTATTATTATTATTATTATTATTATTATCATTATTATTATTTGCAATTGTTCGAGCCAAATTATGCATATCTAGACTATTTTCACATACAACTATCTGATCATATTACATATGGTTGTCAATGTAAATTAGAGTAAATTAATTTCTAAATAGGTGGGCACAATCGAATGAACTTGCTCCCTCTCCTCTAACCACTTTATGATTGGCAAGAATCTGACCATTAGTCCAACCCTAAAGAAATACTAACTAATTATTATAAATAAAATGAACATAAACTAACAGTAATTACTATAAAAATAATAGTAGTTTAATAATTAATACAAAGACCATCATTATTGTCAATTAATTTAACCATTCTAATTGAATATTACATATGTGAGCACATATGCGATAAGCGTTTTTCTTTCTTTTATATTCACTCGGGGTACCTCAATAGGAGTTGACATTTTCTTTTCACTGATTTTATCATATTTTTGCTTCTTCGTGCCTGCTCTAAGACCCTGCCAGGGAAGGCTGAAACAAAAATTGTTTACAAGATTAGGCAGCATTCATATAACACTTGAACGCCCTGAGAGTATTCTTTAGGAGTTCAGTAGACCAACCTTCCTCTTAGGAAGTACATAAGCACATAACCAAGAGACTCTAGGTCATCCCTTCTGCTTTGCTCTGCCCATAAAAGAAGCACAATATAAAACAAAATGTAGAGGCATTTACAAAGTTCTGAATTATATTTCCTTCCAAAACTACTCACCTATTCCTAGGTGAGTGTTAACACTAGCATAGCGAGCTGTGCCGGTGAGGTTCTTGTTCTCCCTGAAACAGTGAGGGGAAAAAACTGTAAACATATATGGCCATGGAGAAGCCTAATTTCTCAGATCTCCGGTTAAGATAAGTTATTAACCTGTATGGTATATGCTTATGAGTCTGCAGATCCCTATACTTCTTTGCGAGACCAAAGTCAATGGCATACACCTATACCAGAAATATTACATGAAAAACTGATCAGAAAAAGAAAGAAAAAAAGAAATGTAATTCCAATTACGTAGGCTGTAACAAAAATATCATTATCCTTCATCAAAACTAAATCAAATACAATGGAAAAATATAAAACGGTGATCCTTTAAAATCATTCTAACCAATATTATCCAGAATTTCTATAACCTCAATAAATTGAACCATTACAAGACTAAAACCTAACAGAATCTCCTTTTCATTAGGCATCTGCCACAGAGAACCATACAGAATTTTGAAAGAGCCAATACCTGATTGGCTTTTCGCCCAAGTCCCATCAAAAAGTTGTCAGGCTTTATATCACGATGGAGAAAACCTCTTGAGTGCATGTACTCAACCCTGTTAATCTGAGTGACAACAAATAGAGGGTGCTAATTACATCGACGATCCAATAAACCCTCATATATACGATACAAAAGTGGACCTGCACACTTACTAATTGATCTGCTAGCATCAAGACAGTTTTCAATGTAAACTTTCTATTACAGTAGTTAAATAAATCTTCCAAACTTGGTCCAAGGAGATCAATAACCATAATGTTGTAATCACTCTCAACTCCAAACCACTTGAGGTGGGGGATACCCGCTTCATCAACAAAGTATAGAATTTAGTAACCTCATAAAAGAGCTTATTAAAAAAAAATAATGACCTTGTCCAAAATTTTGCAACACATATAGGCAAAGAAGATAAATGAATAGCCAAGGAAAAGAGTAATTTTATCGGTATCACATTCACTTTGACAACAAAGAACCATGATTATGAACTGTCTACCAACAACAAGTTAAACTGTGTATGTATTATTACATTCATTGATAAGATGTAGGAAAAATTTCCCTAATGTAATAACTAATATACCACCAGGACCAAGAACATCCAACTGTCCTGGCACTTCTCATCCACCAGTAAATAATGAAAACTACAAATTGCATCTTCCTATATATATAATTATATTTACTTCCCCATTACTAAGACAATTAGACATCCAACCCAGGGGGTTTATAGTTCACGTAATCATCATAGAGAAGAGAGAGAGAGAGAGACTCACTTCCTCCTTGAAGAAGCATATACAATTTGGACTCATAGTGCAGTTGAGGATGCTTGGTTTTCACAGGTTCCTGAAAGAAAAAAAAAAAACTAGACTTAATGAAGAAGAATTCATAAAAGAACTATTGGCCAGTTCTTTAGAACAAAGGAATTGAGGTTTCTCATTAAGAGGAGCGAAAATGAGGTAGAGGGAATCAATCCAGACAAGATGGATATTTAATCCAATACACATGTATCAACCAAGTAAAAGTGATGTTTTGGTGTATTAACTAAAAAATACTGACTGTCTTGTAAGAGAAAGCAATAGAGAGATTACTGAGAAACACTAAGACTAAGACCGCAATCCTTTCTTTCATATAAAGGTAAAAACTCCAATAAGGGAATACTATTTGCCACCAACTTCTCAGTTGCTTTTTGTTCTAGTCCTCTCATTAGAAAAAAGGTCTTAATGAGCCACACACTTCACCAACAAACGTCTTAATGAGCTTTAGAATGTTTAGAAGATCAGATCAATAGTACTTCTTGCAAATTTTCTTCTCCAAATCGGTTTAACTGCAATAATCACTAAATTTAACATTTTTGAAAACCAGTTACCGTTTCCCTAAGAAGGCATCGAGAAAATCATCAAAAGAGAATATTAGCTAAGTTTCTTCCACGAGTCTGGCATTCTATTAAAAAGGACTATAGTTAAACATGATTGAAGTAGTCCGGAAAAAAGATAGTTATAATTGACCCTTCTCATAATATGATCAAATGATCTTAAAGCTAACAGCAATATTATCAAAAGCAAAAGTCAATTGAATATGTGTTGATACAAGGAAAGTGAAATTCAATGAAGCAAATACTGCTAATGAAAAACTAAACGGTTAGTTAAAAAGACCAAATCACATACTAGTTTAACAGCAACCTCCTCCCCAGTTTGCACATTAATAGCTGCAACAAAAAACAAAACAAATTAATCAACACCATGAAATTGAAAAAGAAAAAAAAAAGAAAAAAAAAAAAAGAAAAGAGAAACCATTCTGAAACACACCTAAATAGAGCTCTCCAAAAGACCCACTCCCAATCTTCCTCCCGAGCTTGAACTTCCCCGCAATCACATGGTCCATGGTCCAATTCTTCAATCAAAAGTCAACCCAAAATGCTAAAATGCAACAATACCAACCCAGATTCGCCTCAAATCGTCGTTTACAAGAACACGATCCTTTCCCAGGCAGGTAATTCCACTGCCGACGACTTCGCCAAGAAACTACCCTAGATTTCTATAGAACGTAATCAAAATCGAAACTACACAAAGAAGAAGACCATTTTCAACTACATAACTTGAGAATCGGAACCGATTTGAATACTCAACCCCAGATGGCTAATTGAAACCCTAGGTTGAAGGAAACCAAGCTACATTGACCGAAAAAATGAATATTAAAGGGGAAATTTGTGTTGAAAGATGAAATTGGGAACAAAATTAATGGGGAAAGGGGGAAGAACAGTAATCGAAGAAGATGGGATTCGGATCGGAGAACGAAAAATTTAGGGGAAGAACAAAAAATTTTAAATCTCGAGAAAGAAATAAAGAAGAAATGTAAAGAAAAGGAAATTAAAAAAGAGAAAATCGTGGCGATGAGAAGAAGAATCAGGCGGCCGATATATTTCTCTCTCTTCTCCCCCTTTCTCTCTTCTTCTTCTTGCTCTTTCTCTCTCTAGCCTTTTTCTTTTTCTTTATTTTTATTTTTATTATTAATTGACATTTTTTTAGGATTATTTTCTACCAGTTTAGTCCTTCCATTTTTGTCTTTAAATAGCTTAAATTTTGAACTTCCTAAATTTTTAAAATTTCAATTTTAATCTTTTATCTTTCAAATTTGTTCCATTTTTATCATCAACTTTCAATTTATTTCATTTTAATTTTTAAACTTTCAAATATTTAATTTTAATTTTATATTTAAACCAAAAAAAAATGTCTTTATTGTAATTTTTTTTGTTAATTTTCTTTAAAATTATTATTATTCTCTATAAATTTTAGAAATATATTTACATGTATTTATTTACTTTGTATTAAGATTATAAATGTTATTGAATCGATTTTAATTAATATAAACTTTAAATTTATCGTAGAGAACAATTTCAAACTTTTTTTTTAATTGTAAAAATTAAAATTAAATATTTAAAAGTAAACTTTTAAAATTTTATGATTCAAAATGTATGAACCAAAACTAGTATTTAAGTTTCTAAAACTTATTATAAAATATACGCTTGACCATTAAGTTTCAAAATCAAATATAAATTTAAAATTTTAATGTATTAACAAATGAATTCCATTCATAATAATTAAGTTGGATAAAGAATCAAACTATACATTTAATTTTTGAGATTTAAAACATTAACACTTTTATATTCTAGTTCAACCTCTTTTTAAATGAAAAGATTTAAATTATTAATTCTTAGTTATGAATATATATATATATATTTAAGTTATGAATTGATCAGATGATTATTAATGTAGTGTGAAATTAAGAGATAATAAATTTAATTTATGGTAATCACTTATTTAAATTTTTTTTTTTTTTTATTTATAAATTTACTTGATATTTAAATCTTATAGTGAAAAGGGTATATTCTACACCATAGTCGAGGTGGACTTGATGGAGGGTAAAATGGTAAATTAGTTATAATCGAGCGCCGCGCCGAACACGTTTGTGGTGTCAATTAAAAGGGAAAAAAGAGAGCCATTACACAGAAACGTGCTTCCACTTGGCCCCAGCCGGCAACCATCTTTTTTTCTTTTTTTTTTCCCTGCAAATTTACACAATAGTATCCCTAACCATTTATTTTCGATTTAATCTAAATTTTAAAAAATAATATCTATGGAATATATATTAAATCATTAGGGGTGACTCAACTGGTCAATAATGGTCTTGAAGTAATTGAAGTGATGAGTTCAACCTATAATGATTACTTACTAAAGAACTAATTTCATTGATATCTAAATGTTGTAAGATATATCATACATATTTATTATCTTAATTGATGGTAATCTATTTAAGTGATGCTATTGACTTGGGTTAAATTTGGTTTGGTTTCTAAAAAGAAAGTTAATTTTGGTTAAATTATTAGTTGAGTTATAAAATTTTAAATTTGTTTCACCCATTTTCCATCTTTAAAAGTATATAATTTGCCAATAAATTTTCAATTACATATGAAAGTAGATTTTTAAATGATTAAATAGATATTCAAAATCTTAGTTTCGGGTCCAATTAAAACATTAGATTTTCAAATGTGTGTAATAAAACTTGTTTTGTTTTATATGTTTTAAAATGTATACTTAAAAACACAAAAATTAAGGGCCCGTTTGATAATCATTTGATTTTTTATTTTTCGTTTTTGAAATTTAAACTTATTTTTACTAATGTTCTTACAAGTGCTCCATCTTTCTTACAATGTATCTAACTTTCTTAAAAAAATATATGAATCTTAACCAAATTTCAAAAACAAAAACAAACTTTTAGAAACTACTTTTTTTGTTTCCAAAATTTGGTTTGATAGTAAGATGTGTATATCCATATAGAAGAAAACATATGGTATGATAGTTGTTGTAGGCTTGAATTTTAAAAACCAAAATCTAAAAACAAAATGGATATCAAATGGAGCGTAGCTTTCAAAATTTTGTTTTTATTTAGTTAGTATTTATATACTTTCTTAAGAAAAAATGGATACTTGGTAGGAAAGTTGAACACATTGTACAAAATTGAAGTAAAAATAAGCTTAAATTTTAAAAATCAAAACAAAAAATAAGTGATTATCAAACGGGAGCCAAATATTTTAAAGTTCAATTTATCAATTTAATCTATAAACTTTTAATACCATGAGACCGGTATGGAGAAGGCGGTCTTACGCCTTCTATTTTAGATGCATTGCATTTCATTAATAAATTGAAATCAATCAACCTATTATAGGTTGGACCCAGTTACCATCAACCTAGTAACTTAAGTTTTTACCATGTCTTAAAGGCATACGGTTTGCAAAAAAATGGTATTCATTGATAAACCGTATTTTCAGGTCAAAATCTGGTTTGCTCATCTATTTTTTATTTTTTATTTTTTATTTATTTTTTTTGTATTTGTTATGATGTATGGTATGTTTATTAGGCTGCAATTCAATTCATTTCCATGAAAAATTAGCCTATGCATTTGGTTGGTATTTTAATCTCAAAAAAAGAAGCCAAGAATTTAGTCGGTGTACCTAGGATAGAAATGTTGCGAGTTTAAATTTTCACTACGAGTAATAGTAACATCATTCACGTCATTTTGAGTTTAAATTTTCACTACAAGTAATAGTAACATCATTCACGTATGACTTAATAATCAAAAGATTACGAATTTGAGATCTTCCTTCAAAAAAAAAAGAAAAGACAATTTGAGTTGCATTACAATATAAAAGGAAATTATACTGATTGTTGTCTTTCTAAGGACTCTATCATACAGGGGATAACAGATCTTCAACGTTTCGTATGTATTTCTCTACACTCTTTCAATCTTTTATTCATTTTTTTTTTTAATTTTTTAATTTTTTTTTTTTTTTTTTTATATTTGTGACTATTTAGACGAAATTAATGTTACTAAACATATCATCTGATCGGACAGTATTTCGACAACAAGAAAACTATTTTTTAGATAGATGACATCATGAATTAAATCTTTCATTTCTTTGACTTTTCAAAGCTTAGGTCAATTTACGATGGTTAGCCCTTCCCCCATTCCACTCCAACAAATACTCAATTAATTGTGTATGTTCCAATACTAATATCTCGATAATATTCCCAATTATTCTATTAATATCTTTTAAGATAAAGCTATACTCAATTATTCGTCTGTACATTCACAAACCAAGTAACAGTTGAAGGGGTGTTTATTTGACATATTTAGGTTGGATTTAGGTTAAGAAGTTTTATTAAAGCGTTATATTAAGTAATTAAAAATTGAAAGTTGTGTCAAAAACTCATGTAGATGTAGTTTTTGAGTTTTTGTGTAGAGAAGTTAGAGTCAATATCTTGTTTGGATGTAAATTTAAAATGAGTAGTTATTTTTAATAGTTAAAAAAGAAATGATTAAAAGTGAATGGTTAAAAATGAACTATTTTGATTGATTTGAAAAGAGTGATTAGAAATGATTGAATAGTTATAAATGAATTATTAAAAATGAATAGTTAAAAATAAGAGTTATTTTTAAAAGTAAAAATGAGGAAGAGTTAATAAAAACTCGTTTGGATATAGGTTTTTTAGGAGTTAATAAATCCTAAAACTAAATCCTACCTAAATATGCCGAACAAACAGCCCCTCATGGTTTCTAAATCCATCAAAGTCATTCAAATGTTGTAGGATCTCACAAGTTATCCCGTAAAGCTTGTCCGAACACTCAAATAAATAAAATCCATGGGCCTCATTCGATCCCAAGTTTTCTTTTTTCAACTTTCAACAAGACAGCTTAAGTTTGAAGATCCCAGCATTACCACAGAATCAATGCTAACTACAGTACCACATAGTACCTTATGTTGGATAGAAAATGTTCAGAAGTTCATGCTGGCATAGTTAGGGGGTGTTACCCTTTTTCCCACAGACACCTGCCCCGAATGGGGTGGTGAGTCCCAGTTTAAGCGGGGACGGGAAGGGTTTTGTTCACCCCGCGGCGTAGTTAGTCATTCGGAATATTTATGAGATATCATTCAAACAGTTAGATAGCTATAGGCTTGTACTACTTTTCCAAGTTAATTCCTATACACATTGCCTCAGTGTCACCCATCGTCAATTTATAAGGGCATTGTTTTGAGTTGAGTTACAAAATGAAATGAAATGAAGCCAATAAAGAACAGAATACGTAGGAAATGGATTAAAATAGGATATAGAGAATCAACAAGAGCAATAATTTAGCGACATTAATGTACACCCATTGACTATGAGGTCATAGGTTCGATTTGCCCTACTCCCAATTGTTGTGACGTCAAAAAAAAAAAGAAAAGGATACAGAGATAATTCAAGATTAATATCTCCATTAGGTAGGGAAAATAACTGGAGAAGTATACATATGTATTCCAAGATTAATTTTCACAAGATGGTACATTGTATTATCACTTATAACTTCCCTTTCATCTTTTTCCTCCCCTTTCACTCCCAAGATGAACAAAAAATTAAGATTACTCAACCTCCCGAAAAAAACATGAAACTAAGATCTTTTGATAACAAATACCAACTTACAGTGATCAGAATGCTGCCCATCCTGATGCTGCTGCCTTTGTCGAACCTCGAGCAGAAGGAAGACTTTTCTGCAAATATGATGTAACAAGAGTTAAAAACTGTTCTAGACTGCCAAAGTAGGCTTAGCATATCAGTAGGTAATGGCATGTATCCTCGACCAAGAGGTTGCATGTCCTTGTATTAAAAAAAATAACTGTTCTAGACTTGTTTATATCGACATGAGTTCCTAAGGAGTCATACTCTTACTACAATATGAGCTACCTACGTTCTAAGAGAACATAAAGAACATGTACTAGTCACATCACATTTATCTTTAAGAAAGTCCTAAGCCTATAGCTCAAGCATTAAAAATAACTCAATATACTGATTATGCCAGGCACTATTCTTGAAGTTGGCATATCAATTAAAAGGGCAAGCTTCAGCAGTAACGTCTAAGATAGTTGTCATTTTCAATCACAGATTCACAAAGGAAAGAAACCAGTTTACCAAAGTTAATATAGGGTCATGCAAGAAGGGACAGAGGAACCATAATGTGCAAGTTAAAGGGACAATTTATGAACATTTAAGAATGCCGTTATCCTGATTTCTCTGTATCAAAGGTATAAGAAAATGAACAATTAACAATAGAAATTGTACCTCAAGTTGAGAAAGATCTGATAATGGATCTGTTGCGTGCCTTGCATTGTCTTTTTTTCCCTCGTGACCAACATCACGGCACGCACCGGCAGATAGCTTTCGAGCAGCAGGGTCATTGGGAGGGGGTGGAAGAGGAGACCTGATTGTCCTAGCTCCAGTTGGTGGTGGAGCAAGACTCAAAATTTTTGGCTTTGCAGTACCAGACCCTGATAGCATACCAGTTACACTCGATGGTTTGTGCTTCACATTGATTCGAATCGTTTCACCTTCCTATCATCCAGCCCATCATAAAGAAAACACAATCATAATGACAATATAAACTAAGCCACATTCTGATTTTGCAAACTTGAGAATATTGAATATATCAAAAAATGGGGAAAAAAAAAAAACTAACCTACATGGAACAAAATGGAAGGAGTAACTTATAAACTTACATCACCATTATCGGAGAAGCTATGTATTCATCAATGTGAAGTTGTGAACAGTTAATTTTCCTAATAATTAGATCATTTTTTATAATATCAGTGAGAATCCTCGACTATCATAATCAGATAAAATAAACCAATTGACTCGAAAATTATTTCGTAAGTGACCATCGAAAATTATTTCCCAGGTGACCAATATGGATTATACTCAAAATCTTTCGGCTCTTCAAGGCACCTTAAACCACTAGATCAACTCTTGATGCTTTGTTATATCATTTTTTTGACTTTGGACTAGCTTACATGCATTTCCACTAATGTCACTAAACATAATATCGCCCTAACCCTACAACAACGGTGACCCATGATAAATTAATTACTACTTATTGACCTCTTAGTTCACCAAGGCCTTCTTGACCACTGACCCTATATCGGATATTCCAATAACCAGATTAGCTCATAGTCAATAAGGCATCAGATTTCAAGTAAAACATATCATCATATATCCATAAAATCTCTACAAACAACTAAACCACCAAATGAACCAACATCAGTCGCCAATGACAACAAAATTAGGGTAATACCTTCAGTCTGTGATTCACAGCAGGATGAATATCGATTTGGCTCTCTTCATTGAAATCACTTCCACCACTGGTACTCTTCTCAAGATCTCTCCTAGCATACTTCTCATGATCAGACAACGCAACATTGAAATCAAAAGCCTCATTGCGCTCCGCAAACCCTAACCCAACGAAAGCGTGCTTACCCTGCCCATCCTCGATCTTCAAAACGAAGTATCGAGAAGAGTCAAGAACGGTCTCGACGGAGTTCTCCCTTTGACCAGGATTAACAAAACAAGCGGCGAAGAGTTCGCCGGAGTTGGGATCTTCCAATCGGATCTCGCACCGTTCGTTGCAGGACACGACTCTGAGGCGGCCGGACCAGATCTTGTCAGATTGGAGCCATTCGCCGCACTTGTAGCCGTTGGATGTGGTTCGAGGAGGGATTTTGTAGACGGAAACCTCGCGGACGACGAGGAGTGTGTGCTCGAAGGTGTCGTCGTCGTCTTCCTCGAACGACATTGTCGAATTTTGTGAGGATTTGTGAAGAGATTTTGAGGATTTGCAGAGATGGAAATGGGGAAAATGGAATCCCCAAAGCCAAAGGGATTGGATTTGTTGAGGGAATTGAAGATCTGAAGGAATACAAGATTGCTTTGCTACTTCTACTGTCAGAGCTTGAAGATGATATGCCGATTTACTCTTTTGCCCTTCTCGATTGCCGACGTAAACAAATTTCGTAACCAAGTACCAACAATAATTCAATTTTTTTTAATTTAATTTATTTTTTACAACAATTTGACTCATAGTTCCAACCTTTTATCGAACAATTAAAACAAAGTACTTGTTTTTTAAAATTTAACTTTGAGATGGTATAATTTAAATATATAACCATTTATTGCTAATTTGTAAATTATATTAATTGAGTTAAGCTTTAGAATCTCAACTATTTTTTAGAGCAAGTGATTTTAAATTCTAGTTAAAAATATATATACTTTTTTAATTTTAAAATTCTTATTTAATTTTAATTTGGTTGTTATGTTTAAACACTTTTGTAATGTTCATTTTTAATTTTTGAGATAACAAAACTGTTAATTAGTTAATATAATATTAATTAATTGAATGGATCGGTAGTACAATTAATTATCTTATTTGATGTTGATTAATTTCAACTCCATGATCACGAGTTCGAGCTTAAAAATTAGTATTTCAACTAAAACTCCCATCCCATAGCTAACCTTAAAAAACGAGTTTTTTAATTTCTAAATATCATATTATTAAACAACAAAAAAAAAGGTATGAAATAGATTAAAACTTCAAATATCATTTTTCAACGAGAACATAACTTTAATGACACCTTATATAACCAACAGTGAAATTATATATTCGAATATTCCTTCTCGAACCTTATTAAATGGAAAAAAAATACTTTAAAAATGATTTAGCAACAAATACAAAAGTTAATAATAGTAACCACGAGGTATGGTCAAATCCAAAGCAATGGAAAATAAAGAAATAGAAAGACGAAAATAGCCTTTGCAGTTGCTTTATATACGTTCTTAAACCCTAATTTCGCGATTTCCTGCATCCCGCCAAATACCGTTCCTCCATCGTCTCCACTAGCATTCAAGCGCTAGGGTTTATCATCTGGTATTGATCTTCTAAACCATCGAATATTAAGGCAATAATCACTGCACTTTGGATATTTTTATACTTCATTTGCATTCGAGAAAGTAATTTTTTCTTTTTTTTTTTTGTTATTTTCCAAATTTACGTGAATGTTTATACAAGTGTTCTCTATGTTAATGGCTTTTTCACGAATTTCTGTAGAATGACTTGATTTTTCTCATAAATTTTGCAGGTTGAGTCGTGTTTAGCAACGATGTATCTTCAGTTTTACATAAACGACAATGGCGACAAAGTTTACACCACAAAGGTTTGTTTTTCTTGTTCATCTTTTCGTATTTCGTTTAACAGTTAATCGATGTTACCACTTCCTTTCCAATTACGGATTACTGGTCTTATTGCGTTACATATAAGCGGTGATTATATGGATTCCCTGATTTTGAAGATAATGAAGGATTGACCATGAGTTTGAAAATTGGAACCTTGAATTCGTTTTTGTGATGGCCTACAGCTTTCCCTTCTCGAGATTGCCATCATTAGTGCTAGTAGTTTGTGCAGTTTGTATTGACATTGTATACCCATTAAACGATTGATTGAATCTATGGTGGCATGTGCATTTTTGCTTAGAATGTCTCAACTTTCCGCAGAGTTTGCACTATTCGAGCTTTGTTTCTAGGACTTATAATCCTCCAATTTTTACTTCACTTTAACATGTCGGTAGATTGGAATTACCTTGCTCTCATCTTGACTTTAGATGTCATACTTTCTCCACGAGCATCATTTCTTGTGTATCGTGAGGCTGTGGATGATCTTTTTGAACACCTTTAGCAGCCTCTATTGATGCTCTCCTAAATCCTTTTCTTAAGCTTCAGATAAGTTTTCATGAGTGCCCTCAATTCTCCTAAAATTATTTGGATCAATACAGTGATGGAGATCTTGTGAAAGTTGGGATTGGAGGGGTCAAAGGCACTTTGAAATTCATTCGCGTTTGGAGTTTTTTGAGCTATTTCAACACTTGTATAATTACAAGTGGTCTACAAATGAATAATTTATTTTCCATAAATGTAACAAGAAAATGTCTGATGCACTTCCATTTTTCTCAGATTATTATCAAGAATGACAAAACTCCAATCTTAACTAAAAAGGTATAGCTATAACATAGTGCTGTAAGATTTGGTCTATGTTGGACTTCATGTTTCCTTCTAGGTTTCGTTCTGTAAAGTCTTTTCTAACTACCCTGTTTATCTTATTTGTATGATTGAACTTTGAAGCTCCATTTTTGTTTAGTTCGACTCTTTTTGGTGTGGGCTTTCTTTTCATATGCCCTTAGTACTTCTCATTTTTCTTCATTCAAAGGTCTAGGTTTCTCAATGAAAGAAAAACGCAGTGCTGTAAGATAATTCAACAGGACTTTTCCGTGAAATTTCTTCACAATACCTTTTCCTCACTCTAACTTTGTGATTTCCCATTTCCAATTTCCTTGGATGGAACAGATCTGCTCTCTCATGCTACATGATTTTCCCCTCATTGAGCATTTTAATTTTTCTCCATGACTCAATTAACATGTAACAACTAGAAGATAATACCATTTCAGACTGCCAGTTTTGATGCAGAGATAACATAGATCAGGGTGCAACGATTTCTGAATTTTATCCCGCATCAACTAAATTCTATTAGTTTATTTCTTTTCATCTTTGGTAGAATTGAGCATTTAAAGTGCAAACCATAATAAATATCAATGAATGATCCCTATCAACTACCTTGAAGAAGCATGTTTAGTTGTCCTGCCCTGTTTGTACTTTGTTTTTATGATGTTATGTAAGGTATGCTAAATTATCTAGTTTGCATTTTTCTTCTCTTATGCAGAAAGAATCGCCTCTTGGTTTGGTCACACAATCTGCTCATCCAGGTAAAATTCTTTGCATTATCTGGCTAGTATTGTTGTGCTCTCTCGTTTCACCATCTTGCATATTTAGCGTATCAATGCTTTTGATAGGGAGAAAGGCTATGCTATAATATCTCAGTATTCTCAAATCTCCTGGCTTGTTATTGGGGATTGGTTGAAACAATATACATGGTCTAAGTTCATGTTTTTATTTGGGCGTTGGTGATTGAGTTGTTTTGTAGTTATTTAGTTGGTCTCTCTTTTTTTGGATAGGAGCTCCTTCCTTTAACGAGACTCCCTTTTGGGGGCTTGTTTTTTTCAAGCCCTTGTATTATTTCATTTTTTTCTCAATCAAAGCTGGTTTCCTTTAACCAAAATAAAAATATGCATGGTCTATTTCTGCTATAGTAGTGAGGATTGCAATTATACATTCTTGAGAATGAATCTGTACTGTTGATATGCACCATGTGGGCATCATTTAACATTGGCTAACATGTAGAAAATGATATGCCACTTTTCTTCTTCAAGAGATAATACCAAGACATTGTCTGCTGAGAAATAGCATAACCTAAATATTAATGCCCGCTTATGTGGCCTAACATGAGCCACATTCTATTTTTCTTTATTTTAATTTATTTTATCTTTGGATTTAAAATAAAATAGGATGTGGCCTATATTGAGCCACGTATGTAGCGTTATTTTTTAGGTTATGTCCGGGCATGACCTAAATACTAGGAAGCACGGACACGTGTCCGACACCGATACTTCCGGACACTCTTCGGGCACGTGTTTGACACTCGAAATTCTGTGTCCTCTATTATTATTTTTTAAATTTTGAACACTTCACGGACACACCACGCACACTTCATGGATACTCCATTTAAGACTTATTTGTTTCAAATTGTCGATGCGACAACGGGTAGTGTTGGTGGAGGCTGTCGACGATGGCGTCCATCAAAGATAGATGGACTAAAATGGAAAAAAAGAAAGAAAAGGAGAAAATAGAATGGAGAAAAAGAAAAGGAGGCAAAAACTAAAATATTTTGAGATTTTTAAAGCATTTAAAAAATGGTGAGATTTTATTTTTTTATTGGATTTAAATGGACTCATATAACTAACTATGTTGGTTAAAAAATTCAAATGCTAATTCAATCTTCATGTTCGTCCTTGTTTGAATTATTTTTCATAGTTAGTAAAAAAAAACTAAAATATTTTGGATTTGATCTTTTAATAGTATATCATAAAAAATAATAATAAATAACGTTTCCTCGACGTATCTGTGTCCTTCATTTTTAAATAATGGCGTGTCTACGTGTCCGTATCTCGTGTCTGTGTTCGTGCTTCTTAGTCTAAATATTCCTCTTGTCTGCCAGGCAGGGCTTCAATGTGATCATGATTTTATCATTTTCTTTCATACAACAATGAAATGGTTTCTTATCCAAAAAAAAAAAGATTTTATCATTTTTGAAACCTGATTATTTGGTGTCCATTTTCTGACTGCAGCCCGTTTCTCCCCTGATGACAAATACTCAAGGCAGAGAGTTCTTCTTAAGAAGCGATTTGGCCTGCTACCCACCCAGCATCCAGCTCCAAAGTACTGAACTTGGCACATTCTCAAACCAAACTGTGTGGTTTCTTGCAAGTGTTTGGTTCCCACTCCCCCACCTGTAGTAGATCGTGATTTGTGAAACTTTTTTCAGCAGTTTTACCTTTTTTTCTATGGCTTTTAATTGAGCTGTAAAGCATCAATCACCATTGAACCTTTCTTTAAGCTTGTCATCGGCTTTATCTTTGTATTGAACTTTATTTTACTGATTTTGAAGAACTGGTTAATGCAATTTAATGAACTTTTTTTGTTCTCACTTTTTCCCACTTTTGTACCACATTGCAGTTGTCATGCACCAATGTCTGCTGAACCTTTCTAAAGGTCTGTTGATCTTGTATATGTATTTAACCTGATTTACTAACAATTATTGATCCTATGCCCTAAGGTGGGAGTCCCCAATTCATTCGATTCGTTTCGAAGTTAAAGTTACCTCTGCATCCGGGTTTCCAGTTAGACGTTGGACTGCTACAACTCGAGAGAATTGTTTATGGGGGCAAAACTAATAAGGTACGCAATGTTAATTTTTGATCCATTGTTTGGCACTACAACAATAGACAGGCAGGATTTTGTGCTTCTCTTGGCCAGTGGATTTGTCTTTTATTTCAGGGTATTTGAGTTTGGATTTTGAAGTTTGGGCCTTGTGGCCATATATTTAGCAAAATTATAGCAAAACTGTTTGGTGTGAAAACTCTTCAGCCCCATTCTAGAAGCAGAAAAAAAAAATAGCATCTGAAGTAGGTATATTATCTCCTTCATCATCCTCAATGAGAATGACTTATGTTTTGGTCATTGAAAATCATTCCCTCTATAATTCATTCACCACGATCACTTTTTTCTTTGTGTAATTAATTTTTATGCTCTTCGTAATTACTTTTCTTTCTCTTTTAATAATTTCCTCTTATTTATGTTTGGACTATAAGTATCATTCCCTCCTTAGTCCATTCTTCATAACCATTTTTTATTCTCATCATTTTTTTTATTTTATCCATAGCGACTTTTCATTCTTCTATAACCATGTTTTATTCTCCTAAAATTCACCATTTTTTTTCTCATTACTCTTCACTCCACAAATATTGAATTTTCCATAATCATTCTCTTCTCATTGAATACAAATAATTATTCATTCGGATGATTATCATCCCTCCTATACTTTAATTCTCATCCTTCCTAT
Organism: Sechiopsis laciniata; assembly: GCA_037833695.1. Lineage (NCBI taxonomy): Eukaryota > Viridiplantae > Streptophyta > Magnoliopsida > Cucurbitales > Cucurbitaceae > Sechiopsis > Sechiopsis laciniata. Next base: position 30,559 of record JBBMKA010046876.1, read on the forward strand.
GTTTTCATTCTCTTTCTCCTTGCTCCAAACTCCCACTTTTAATATAATTGTTGGGTTTGAGTGATTTTGAACCTCAAAAGATGATATGTCAATTATTGCTAGGTTTGACACAAATACTTCTCTTTATAATCCTCACATCAAATATAAATAATCATTCTCTTCGATAATTATTATCTCCCATATTCTCTTAATTCTCAACTATCATGAAATAGCTCAATTGGTCAAAGGTATTTGGGTACATAAGGTGATGAGTTCAATCCATGATGGTCACCTATCTAGAAATTAATTTCCTACGATTTTCTTGGCATCCAAATGTTGTAGGGTTAGGTGGTATGTTTTGTGATATTAGTCGAGGTGCACAAAAGTTAGTCCAGACAGTCACAGATAAAAAAAAAAAAAAAAAACTCCTAATTCTCATCTTCCGAGTCGTCATATTCTCAATCTCTTATCTCCCTAAACTCTATCTTTTAATATAATATTTGGGGATTAGATGATTTGAACCTACGACATCTACGACGTCTACATGCCAATTATTGCTAGATTTGACTCCCTTTGCCATTTTAAACGGGATATGGTGACCTCAAATACTATTTTATGTTCATAGGAGTTGCTCAATAATTAACATAATGACAGGTACATCTCACTGGTTAGGTTAAAGTTGGAAAATTTTGATCTAAATCTCGAAGCGAGCCAAAGTTATGGAATAAAGGCAAATTGCCATGTGAAACAAACCATATTTGTCGAATAATTGTCCTATAATAAACCATGTGTGGAATTATTGTCGCTTTAAAAACAATCTGTCGTTTTCAAGGAGTGGTGCAGTAGTTGAAAATTTGAGCTTTGAGGGTATGCTCTCCCAAGTTCTCAGATTCGAGACTCTTCTTCGATGTTTCCGGTGCCCGACTTAGGGACGGGCCTGCTACTGCTTATTTTCTTTCAAAAAAAAAAAAAAAAACAATTTGTCACATAAATGATCTTCCATGTAAAAAGAAACGTAGAAAAATGAAAAAAAATAAATTGAAATTCCAAATGAATCTTGTTGAAAACGATTGATGGTAATTTAAATTTTGTTTTAGTCAATCTTTGTAGGAAAGCAGGAGGAAGAACATGGCACCCAATGAAGAAGACAAAGATCTGTAGCACTTTTATTAAATCACAAAAGCTATTTTAACATGAACATTTTTCTTTACTCTTCAAAAGATATGATTTGATATACTCGAGTCAAAATCACCCAAGAATTTTTCGTAAAGTAATTTAACACAATTCTTCTTTTTATTACAATTCTAAAGGTACTTTTAAAAATAATTTTGAAAGAAAAAAAGTGACTTTGAAAGAGGCCTATTGAAGATTTGTATTTGAAACGTCAATCGATGTTATTTTTAGATTCTTTGTTAATTTAAGCTAAACCTAGTTGAATACAACATCGTAATTTGTAAAAAACTATGTGCTGAAAATATCTTAATAATCACTTAATTTCCATATAATTTGAAACTAAAAGACAAAAATCTTACAATTTTCAAGCTTGCTCTACTTGGGCTTCGGTGTCAAGTTTGGGGCTCTTCCTTTGTTGATTATGTCATTTGATGTCAATCCAATATTTAATTGAAAAAAATTGTGCAAAGAACCGAATAATATTTGAATTAACAAAATAGAAATCTACTTCACATATATACGTGTACATAAATCAATGACACAAATGTCGGATTGTATGAGATTTGCATATAGGTGGACCAATTGTTATGTTTTCTTTTTTATTACTTTATACTTATATATAATAATAATAATAATTGAAGAGAAAATCAAAAGAAAATCTCCATGTTCTTTTTTTTTCCTTAAAATTCTTTGTTCATTGGGAGACTTTGGCAACAATAAGTCTCAAATTGAGTTGAATTTAGTTCAAATTTCACACTTTAAGAAGTTAGAATCGAACATGTCTTTGGCAATAAAATTTGCCCCAAAATTCATGAAGAACAAAAAAATTGAAATTATAAATTTAGTCTTTAAATATTTGATACTTTGTTTAATAGATGTTTAACCTATTTTATACTTTTATTACAACAATTGTGGTATTGTCCCCTTTTTTTTTTTTTTCATGAAAGAGCACTTTGTTTCGTCTTTTGTTTCATGAAAGACAATACTTTGATTGAATGAAATTTTGCCCTAAACCCATTTCCAAAGTTTATCCTTTGTAGCAATTTTCATTTGACACATCCCAATCATGTAACTTTTAGATAGTACAATCATTGTACCAAATACATTAAGAAAATGTAGGTGTGATCTATTTTTTTGAAGTTTTTTTACTTCTTATATATTAAGATCGTTGTCTGAGAGATTTTCCTCTTTGTTAGAATGCTTTTTTTTTTAAATCTTCAACTTCTCATTTTTTGGTTTGGCGTAACATAAATCATTATTAGCAGAAGCTTTTCCTCTTATCTCTTTGTATATTTGATGAATAAAATTTTATTTGATTAAAAAAAACAATCATCTTACCAAATAAACATTAAAAAAAAATGTTTGCGTTTTGACAAAGTTAGATTGAAAATTTAAGAATATCTTAATAAATATTTTGTTAGAAGTCTTTTAAATATTTAGAATTGAGACCTATCATTACTATTTTTTAATTAAGAATCTGTTAAGATTTTTTGTTTTATTTTAAATTTTGGTGTTTTTAAGAAGTAATAAGGCATTTTAACTTCATAAAAAAGAAAATTTCTTTATGTCGATAGTTACTCTATTTTCTAAAGAAAATTTACTCTCGCACACTTTCTAAAATAATTCATCTATAACACATTAATTTTTAAGAGTGATAGAACTCAATTTAAATTTCTTGCTACAAATGAATTAGTTTTGATTTTTTGTTATAGATAGAAATAACTTTACCTTTTTTATTATTCCTGCAAAATTCCTTTCTCTAAATTCATGCACATCTTCTCAATATTTCATTGGCTTATTTTCTAGTTAGAAAAAAAAAAAAAAACAACAATCATTGCAGTTGCTTTTTCATTGAATTATTTGAAGTATATTTAAAAACGGATTTTTGAAAGAGAAATTTTTTTAGGGAAGTTAGGGGATAATTATGTAATATATATTATAGTAACAAAAATTATGATAATCTATATTTAAAGTATAAATTATCATAATAGAAGATTATTATATTATAATAAGAAAGTTATTAAGAGATTGTTATAAAGAATGATTCAAACAGAAAGTACCTTTATTATTACTTAATTTAACCTATCCTCAAACGGATTTAAAAGCCCTCATAATTTTTAGATGATGGAAAAAATAATAATTATTATTATTTGAAAGATGAGACATATGGAATCCATTTAACTATTACTGAAAATGATTAATTGCGTAAGGAATATAATTCCAACTGATCACACAAGTCCTTTTCTATGTAATCAAAGCAAAGAATTCCATCTTTTTTTTAAAAAAAATTAGAATTTCATAGCTTCTTCATCTGCTTAACTCTAGTTTAATATATTAATTATTTTAATATGTGGGGTATTAAATGACTGGTTCTTTTCCTTCTTTCCTTTTTATTTGGGTAGTGATTTGAACATAATCTTATATTATTAGGTATATAATATATTCCAAGTATTCAATAAAAGATAATATAGTTCTTAAAATAAAACACTATAGATGGATTCTAAAAATAAAACCAGGCAAGAATGTGTTTTAGCAAATAACTAATTTCTATTAATTTTATGGATAATTTGACAGCCTCAACTAATTAAGAAACATTTTAGAACTAGAGATTTTTTTATTTATTTATTATTATTATTTTTTTTGTTGGGATAAACAACTAGAGCTGGTTTGCTGAATTTAGAAAAAAAGTGAAGATAATTTGATATTTTTGACATTTTTCAAGCAGATGATACTAACCTACTACATGTTTTATCTATTTAATTTTCTAAAATTAAATAATTGTGTTTTTTTGGTCTTGTTTTGAAGTTTTTTTTTTTTTTTTAAGCAAAAATGAATTTAACTCGTAATTTGAATCCATAACTTCTTTAATTATCAAGTCATTGCATCATATCAATTATCTTTTAACTTTTAACTTTTGTTCGCTCAAAGAAAAGGAATTGAACGATTATAAAGAAATCGAAAATTGTGCTTCATAAAGAGAGAGACATGGTAGGCAATGATGTTACAAAAGACTCTTTATTATTACAAGTAATCAAACAATTTTGTTGCATGATCTTTTATTAACAAGAATTGTACTAATTTTGAATATTCATGATTTCTTTTTGGTCATAACCATATATTCAGATTTTAGTACGAAGTACTTCAAACTTAATCTACGTATTTCCTACATATTAAAATTAGAGTTTATGTAAAAGAGCATTCCCGGACCTTGAATATTACAATTCTCAGTAATTTAAAAAAAAAAAAAAAAAAAAAAAAAAATCTCTACAAACTTAGTTCAAATGTCCTTTTTTAATCAATTTTGTATAATGCAAATTCATTGAAAAGCATATGATCCGTTTGTCAATTTTTTTTTTTTAAAAAATTATACCTGATAAATTCTTCTTACAAAATAATCACAAATGTAAATCAATTTTAAAATATTGCATCCATAATTATCAATACGTTTTAATATTATATTATAAATATTCTTTAATACTAATATTATAAAAAAAGTATATGACCATATTCATTAAAAAAATTATTACAATTTTTTTTTTTAAAGTGATTATATTTGTAATTATCTACTAGTTTTGACTAGTGTTGTTTTTTTTCTTCTTTTCTATTTTTTTCATATGAAAACTTATTAGAGGGTGGTTTTGGAATATGTTGCTAATGTGTGAACGAAATCCAAAATTGCTAGGTTTAAGGGAAGAGATTAGATGAGAAGCGGATAACAACTTCATTGATATGAGATTCTTTCAGTGATGATCAAAAAATAAAATTATGAGAATTTATGTCCAAAGTTACGATATCAACTAGCAATAGCCCAACGATATTAATAAATTCAAAAAGAGAAAAAAAATCTTTGAGTGCGATTTAATTAATGAAATCAAAAAAATTAAGCGTTAAAATGATTTGAAATTCGAGTCACATAACACATGGGTGAAGTCAAGAAGGAAGGATCAATTTACTTCCACCGAGTTTGTCTTAGATTAAAAGAAATTATATACAATTCTAAAATAAAAATAAAAATTTATATACAAATATTAATATTTCACATTATTCTCACTAATTCCCTCCCAAACTTAATTTTTATATATAATATTTGATCGTAAAAAAAAAACGGGTAGAAAGTTATTTTTTAAAGAAGTGGAATTGAACTAGTCTTTTATATATAAAAATATTATACATTAAGAAAGTTGAAATGCAAAATTTTGCCATCTCTATAAATTTGTTGTTCAATGTCTGATATTTATATAATACTTAATAATTTGAAGATAATTAAAATAGGAATGGAGAGGAAATTATTAAAGATTTGGCATGGATTTAGACCTTTCTTTTTCTTTGTAGCTTAACATATTTTATTTATTTATTTTTGAGATTGTAGCTTAACTTATTTAAATTTTCGACCTAGATTGTGTTAATATATGTATATCTTTCATATTTCAAATTCAGATCAATGAAGTATCTTTTCAACCCATTTAATACATGGCTATATGAATTTATCATCCAACCATTTTAACCTCACAAACGATCCAATAAAGTACATATTATTGAAAAACGTCGAACAATAAGAATTAAATTAGAAAAATTTCAAATATTATTAGAACTTTTTATTTATGGAATAAAATACTATTTCCGTTCTCAACTTTGAGTTTTATTTCTTGGTCCTTGAATTTTTAAATTCCAATTTTAGTCTATAAATTTTGAAATATATTTCATTTTAGTATATGAACTTTCCAAAATCTAATTTAAATTTTTAAATTTTGAGTTTTGTTTCATTTCAGTTCTTAAAACTTTCAAATAAACTTAAAATTAATTGTTAAAAAAAAAATTGTTTATTTTTCTTTAAAAAGTTGCCATCTTTCTATTTAAATTTTAAAAATATGTTTTACCTTTTGTCTTTGATTATCTTAAAATTCTTAAGATTATGGAACCAATTTTGATTAATATTAACTTAAATTTATCATAAAAATTAATTTTCAATTTTTTTTAATATAAGGATTTAAAATTAAATTTTTGAATGCTCAAAGAATAAAATAATTATGAACTAAAATTAGACATTCTAAAATATATAAACAAAAATGAAACTAAACAAAGTTTATAGAAGAAAATGGTATTTTATGATTTTAGTGGATAGATTACAAAATATATATCTATATATATATATATATATATATGAATAAATTTTGGGGACAGTTATTAATTATGCCATGTTCTATCTGACAGATGGTAGAAGAAAATTCTTGATAAAAATGATATATGTTTTTCAATTTCTTGGCCAATAGTTTTTATTGGAGAGAAAAACGAAAGGGGTTTGAGAAGTTTAAGGTATGTGTTTATATTATAACTAAGTTGTGTGCTGTTTCTGTCTGTGCTGTAAAATTATTTAAAAACCATATTTTTCTGATAGACTTTACTTGTAGAAAACAATTTCCCACGTTTGCAAGCTACCCACCGAATCTTTTTTTAAATTGTATAATTATCTCATGAGAAAAATAAAAATAAAATAAATTAAATTAAATGATTTGTGTGTTTGAAAATGACACGTAAATTGATATATGTGAAAGATGAGGGGCCAATACATATTTCAAATTAGTTTTTTTGTAATAATATAAATTGAAGGAGCCAGATATTACTACTCTCAAATAAATAAATAAAAAATCAAATATTGATTTTAAAATTGAACCTCAACGATGTTAAACTAGATTACTAGTGACCTTATTGCTATATTCCAAATTAGTTTCAATTTCAAGTGACTACTAAAATAAATCACTATTTTCA